>CM049813.1:3507653-3587653 GCA_027422405.1 Ptychobarbus kaznakovi
GATGCCTATGTGAAGCCAAGCTATCGGCAAGAAGCCCCCGCAAAGTCCCTTTGTTGATAAAATGAAGAGGTTACAATCTGCCTAAGAACACATTGACTGGCCTAAAGAGAAATGGTGCAATATTTTGTAGACTGATGAAGCAAGATTGTTCTTTTGGGGTCTAGGGGCCGCAGACAGTTTGTCAGATGACCCCCAAACACTGAATTAAAGCCACAGTACACTTTGAAGACAGTGAAGTATGGTGGTGTATTAATGTTTCTCATTCTACGAGTTGGGCCTATTTATCGCATTCCAGGGATTATGGATCAGTTTGAGTACATTAAAATACTTAAAAAGGTTTTGTTGCCCTATGCCGAAGAGGAAATGCCCTTGAAATGGGTGTTTCAACAAGACAACAGCCCAATCTGCAGACCTTAATCCAATAGAGAACTTGTGGGGTGACATCAAAAAAGCTGTTTCTGAGGCAAAACCAAGAAATGCAGAGTTATTGTGGTGTGTAGTGCAATCGTCCTGAGCTGAAATACCTGTTCACAGCTGTCAGACTTATGCAACACAGATGTGAAGCAGTTCTCAGAAAGCGTGGCTATACAACTAAATGTTAGTTTAGTCATTCACAAGAAAGCTACATCTTCATCAGTTTGCAGTTCATACAGTCGATTTTTGACTTTGTAAAGAAAAATGCAGACACTGTTATTTTTTGAACAGCCTAATATTCCTTTTACTTTCTGTAAATTAATAACAAAAGTTAGTAAATTGTTTTTCATGTTGTGATTTAGAATAGAATGCGCAATGTTCCCAATGCATTTGTGTGTATTGAGGTAAAAGTTATTATAAGGATTTAGATTCTACTCGCTTTATTAAAAACACTGCTATTATTTTAAACACAACTGTATACACACACACACACACACACACACACACACACACACACACACACACACACACACACACACACACACACACACACACACACACACACACACACACTCCATATTTCAGTTCAGTTTAATTTACACTAGTCTTTGATGTGAAGAACTCTCCTCATGTTTTTGTATAGTGATGCATTTATTAAAGTTTACAATGTTGTTGCACATTAAATACATATTTTTCATCAGTTTAGATATTATTTATTAATCTCTTAAACCACTTTATTTAAATCTCTCTACTTATCCCTCGGTCTCGCACATCTACCATGTGTGTATGGCCATCATTTAGGGGGCTCTGCAGTCCCTAGATGGTTTAGAAAATAAACTATTACCAAAGGAGAATTAAGACTAAACTAGAACTGGTGACTGTGGACTTAAGACTTAACACAGTGTGAACATCACTGGAGTAACATCAAGTGGCTTAACAATGGGCTGTTGTCCACCGAAGCAAACGATTAGGGGATTCTGGCTATTAGTGAGAGGATCTCAGCTGATCCACCATGTGTCTGCCCTGTTCATAACCTTTTTGAGAAAACACAGCCAGGCATTGTGTGACTTCCACTTGCACAAAATAAGCCAAAAGCACCCCTTTAAATTGTGTTTTTTCCCTCTTCACAGGCAGAACTGAGCGAGTGGATGGGACTGTTGCAGTATATGAAAGTTATGATGTTCGTCACCATTGCAGAGCGAGTAGTGCCTGTGTCAGATGAGAGGGTGCTGGTGTCAGATGATAATTTCGATGGGGTGGAGGTGATTGTGTACCAGCCAAGCCAGCGAGAAGAATCAGGAGAGCCAAGAAGGGCCATCATTTACCTGCATGGAGGAGGATGGTGTCTTGGCAGCTCCCGTAAGTACCATTAATCACACCACGCTGTTTAATGGGGTGTTCTAGCTTTTATATCTTAATGGGAATGTACATGTATTTAAATGAATGCTTGACAATGGAACTTCAAAGATTTCAATTATGACAGATTTTCGTTCAGACTGCAGAGAAGCCATGCATGAGGTCAGTGCAGATCAGAGTTAAAAATGACTGTATTGACCCGAATATAAGATGGCCCCCCCTTTTTCCAGATTAACCGTTTGGAAGTCCACTGATATAAAAATATCGGTTTTATTTAATACATTTAATACTGCTTTGAAAAGGTCTGTTATAAAGGTTTGTGCTATTAATCTCTTTGTTTGTGATGGTTGAAGGGGCTACAGTTTTATTTTAAGGTGTCCTTGTTACATTGTAATTATACATTTAGGTAATATGTAATAATAATTACATATTACCTAAATGTATAATATGTAATAATAATTAACAACATGTACTTACTATGGGGTTAGAATTGTGGTTAACTGCATGCAATTATGCTAAATTCACTGTTATTACTATAGTAAGAGCATGTTACATATGTTTTAATCTATGAGAACTGTTTTCATCACTAGAGGCTTAATCAAATAAGTAAAAAGCATATATTGTTTTCCTTCTCTAGGTATGGGCCCATATGATCTACTGGCCAGGCACATGGTTACAGAGCTCAACGCAGTTATTGTATCTGTAGAGTAAGTATCAAATGTTGTTCATTTAATAAAAATCCTTGCTTCAACAAGGTCACGCGGGATCTAGTGACTGAGTAACTGATTGATATAATTTCTATTACAGCCATTCAATTGTTAATTAATTATCAGCTAATTCATAAATATCATATATAACCCAATTTGTAATAAAGTAGTTTGGAATTCCCTCAGACCCCTATTGAAGTTGAATACAAGACTGTTTCACGATGTTGACACTATGGGAATATTACTTGTGAGCCGGTGTCTGAAGCGTGTTTGCTAAATACCCATCTTGATTGGCCACTGCTTCAGGTGATGTCACAGGTGAGGTGGCCAGCTATATGGAGTGCCTAGATAACACGTCATCAGCTTCAATGTCTTCAGTAAGCCGTTTGTGTTACGAAAGAGCACAAGTATGCAACAGGCAGCGGGTCCAAATGCAGTTTAAGGTCCTTTAATGATAATCCACAGAGATATACGTCCAAAATACATGACAGAACCAAGCAAGGGTCACAAGAAATACAGGAGGTAACACTTATCAACAACTCACACAGACAATAGCAAACCGGGGCTTAATATACACAAACACAGGACCAACAGGAAATGGAATACAGCTGAACCAGGTAGACACTAATAAAAACACAGCATGTTGGGAAATGGAGTCCATGACCAGAACAACAGGCAGGAACACAAAACACAGGAACGCCCTCTAATGCCTCACAGTGGTGCAAGCAACAGTTTGTCTGTGTCTGCATGTGCTATAGTCTGTGTGAGAAAGCTCAAAATGAAAAGCTGATTTAGAAAGTGTGGCGGCTGATTTATTGAAGGATGTTGACTGACAATCTGACAGATAGAAAGAGAAGGATTTATATTTACTCTTGGTTCTGGAGGTTATAAGACAACTTATGGGTAACTGTTAGCAAGTATTTGGATAGAGCTATTAGAGAGGGTGCCGTTTTTGCCTCTGTTCACTCTTGGGATAGGTAAAGTTGGGTAATCGGTGGGCCGTCACTCTTCATCACTCCATCATTTATACTCACTCTGCCTTAGGCAGGGATAGAGAGAGGTAAGATGTGGAAGCTGTGGATGTGCTCCCTTCTCACTACTCTATCACTATATTTCTCAGAAAAAAACACTTGCATGCTTTCCTAAGAGGAGTAATGTTTGAGTCTCTCCTGGGTTATGATAGCAAGCTGGACTTTCCTTAGCTCCTTTGGTAAGAGCTGGTGCCATAGGTTCAGTAAAGCAAGCCATGAGTGCACCATTGGGGTATCGGTGGTTGGGTTCTTAAGGGGGTGTTTACCTGAGACCTCGCACCAGGACTGCTAAGTTCTTTGTCAATAAATGCATTGTGTGGCAGTGCTTCGGCTACTTTGTTACTAACTTGTTTAGGAGGTCCTGTTAGTAGCTTTATCAGACTTAATACTGCACACAAATATGGAAAACTGTCATATGCAACAAATGGTTACATTTTGTGATAAAAAAGGCAAGTTGCATCATTACACAATCATGTTTTATGGATTAATCCAAAATGATATTTATTTGTTTGTTTGCATGCATGCATCGTGTTGCCTGCTTTGGCCCAGTACTCAGAGTATTTAATTTATTAATTCGCCAGATATCTTTATCCAGAGCAACTAATGGAGAATACTAAGTGTGTCATCATAAGACGACAGCCCTGATCAGTGAAGTGAAAAAAAATATGTAAAAAAAAGTGTAATTTAGTTTATATTATTTTTTTAGATTTCTTCTAAATCCTCTGGAATTATTATTATTAATATTATTATTTATTAATTGTATTAACTACTTTAGTTATTAACTACTTAACAAGACCACACCATATGTGTAGAAAGATGCCAGTGGACTTTGGAGAACACAGCATGACAGATTGGTGTAGATATCTGTTTAATGTTAAAGTGATACTTAAGCTTTTCAAATATTATATAACAGCAGATAGATTAAAAAGAAAGACCCAAAAGCTTAAATTGGTCTTTCACACCCTAAAATGAAATAACTTCGCTTCACAGACATCCATGATAGTAGCATACCTCTTTTACTCTAGTCTGGGTCAACACTTTTTCCAACATTTTATGGAAAATAACTAGATTACAATGAAATCTAGAATCAATATTTCCTTCCTACAGCATTCCATATGGAGTATTCAACAACACTCCCTCAGCTGATTATAGTCCATGTTCAGACAGGAATGAGCATGTTTTAAGTTTATATTGACATATGTTATCTACTGTATTGCTTCAATATTTGTGCCATCGATAATAAAATACAGTTATGCAAATAACAGCACTGGTATAGTGAAATACAACAGCGACTATGTGGTAGATTGTACAGATAAACAGAAGACAAAGACAAAATAATAAAAAATGAAAATAAGAATTTACAGAAAAGCATAAAATAAACTGCCTTTTTCACCCTGCTTAAGTGTTTTAAACTGATATGTTTCATTTACTTTATCAAAACTATTTTTATGACAGTTTTTAGTATTGTGTCCCTAGTTTGTTGTCATGGCACATAGAGTGTTTTTAAAACACAGCCGAGTGCTCCACACTTTTGTATTGGTCTGCTCTCCATTTCAATATTAATTCATGTAGGCTCACCAGCAGTACACATTTCGAATGTCTCTTATCAGACACGTTCATTTAAGGTCTTGGAGTATACATGCAGTACAGGTTTACAACAAAGCAGTTGTGATGAGTCATGTGTGTTAGATTAGGAACAGTTTGATAATTTATACTGTGTGTGCCTCAAGAAAACAGTTTGGAAACACTGCTATCCTGAGTGTTTCCAAGTGAAAAATTAGTGTTAAAATGGGATGTTCAGCAAACTTGCATGCCCTAACAAGTTTGACAGCACTCACTGATTTCTGTCTATATCGACTGTGATATATTTGATGTATTTTCCTATACCTGTCATAGTTTGCTGAAAGAGCTGAATAATGCATTTAACCCAAACTCTTTTGAAACATTTTCAACCTGTGCATGCTCTGTTCTTAACAAACAGAGGCTCCATGTTGCTCTCGCTGTTCTCACGTTTACCTTTAATGCAAACACAGCAGGAATAGGATAAATGAATGTGCTTATAACACCACTGTGATCCGATAACCATCAACAATGAACTGCAGTGAGGTAAGCCCTTTCTGCATGGGCCAGCGCACCAGCGTTCCATAGCAGAATCCTGTATTATCATGGACAAGAGCAGAAACAAGGACATGCGGTGTGTCAACAGAGCATGGAAATTAGATCAAATTGAAAAAAAATCCAAAAGATACATACTGAACCTATAATAAAAAGTCAAAAGGAGTTTGCTGAGTAACATTCAGACCAAACATCTGATGCGTCCCTATTTATCTCCTTTACAGATTATGAGTAGAAGTGGCTGTCTGACTTGCTGCTGCCCGCTGCTGTGAAACTATAAACACTTTGACTGCCTGCCAGGTGTCCAAATGCCAGAAAAACTAAAGAGATTATAGTGAAGTACAGGACACACAAAACATGCACTTGTTCATGAACATTATGGCCAGTTAATGTTAGAAGAAATAGTGAACAGTAATACCAGCCAATCTCTGGGAATGCAGATACTGAACTAAATTTGACCCAAATCAACTTCAACTCAATTTGTCCCAGACAAACACTCTGAGCTTTGATTTAGTCCTGATTATATAGAGTTGAGCAAGGAAGTGTGTTTGATTAGGGATGGACAAAGTGAGAAAAAATGTATGAAAGGTCTCAGTACAGAGACTGTAAACAATAAAAAAATAAAGCAGGAATCTAAAAATCGATACTTCTGCTCCCTTAATTTTCACTAGGGCCAAAGACGATAACCTCGGTTTTTGATTAATTCAGAAATAAATTAAAACAAAATTGAGAGAACCACATTTTCACTTCATCCAGGCATGCAAAAAGAGATTCCAGAGCAGCATATTTATTTTGTTTCAGAGGTAAATACATTTGGGTATCATCTGCATAGAAGTGAATTTATACAACATACTTTCTGAAAATAAAGCCCAAAGTAAGTAAATATAAAGAAAAGGAATCGGTGTGAGATTAGAACCCTGCAGCACTCCACAGAAAAGTTTAGCAGGCAATGAAGAGAAATTGCCCAATCTGAATGGGAATCTGAGAAACTTCTATTTGTTAAATATGATTTGAACCAGCTAAGAACAGTTCCCTGGATGCCCACAAAATATTTTAGTTGAGATAAAATAATTGTATTATCAGCTGTATCAAAAGCCGAGGTTAAGTCTAACTGAATTAGGATAACAGAGTCACCAGAGTCTGTCACCAACAATGTATCATTAAGGACCCGTA
Source organism: Ptychobarbus kaznakovi (assembly GCA_027422405.1). NCBI lineage: Eukaryota > Metazoa > Chordata > Actinopteri > Cypriniformes > Cyprinidae > Ptychobarbus > Ptychobarbus kaznakovi. Next base: position 3,514,450 of record CM049813.1, read on the forward strand.
ATAAAGCAGACTCTATGTTATGCAGAGGCTTAAAAACAGACTGGAAGGTTTCAAAGATATGATTTGCACTAAGGCTGTAAGACTGTAGCTGAATAAACACAGTTTTCTCCAGTGCTTTTGTAATAAATGGAAGATTTGAGAGGGGTCAAAAATTATAAGAATGACTAGCATCAAGAGAAGGTTTCTCAAGAAGAGACGTCAAAGTAGCTTATTTGAGGCTATCAGGTATAGTCCCTAAAACAAGATATTTATTCAGAATGACACCAAACTAGGTCCAACCGAGTCAAAATTTGTTTTAAAATACGTGGAGGGAGAACATCGTGAGAGCAAAAAGAAGGTTCCTTATGGTCAATAGTTTCTTTGAGAGACTGGAGAGAAACTGGATCAAAATCACTCCATATGGCTGAAGAACAGCACAATTCAGGTGAAACATTAGCAAGTGGTTGCAACTGAGATCTCAAAGTAGTAATCTTATCACAGAAAAACCTTGAGAAACCTTCGCATAATAACACTGAGGGATTTGAAATCACATTTACAGGATGATTTAACACAGAATTTATAGCATAAAACTAGGCTTTAGAGCTATAATGATTATTTGCAATTAAATTATAAAAATACCTAGACTTAGCGGATTTCACTGCTTTCTGAAAAGTAGCAAAACAGTCTTTAAGCATTTCATAGGAAATTTGCAATTTGTCCTTTTTCCATTTTCGTTCAGCTCTTCTACAAGCTTGCCTCAGAGAGCGGATGTTATCATTGAGCCATTGTTCAGTTTTAGGGTTTGACTTAAGTTTAAGAGGAGCAGTGGTATTCAAAACCTCTGAACAGGCAGTATTAAAAAGTCTAAGATGCTGTTCAGCATCTAAGTCAGCTAAAAATGACTCCAGGGACAGAGACAAGCGCACCTTGTTAAAGGTGTTTGTGAAGTCATCACAAAAGTGGGAAGAAAATGAGCAAGGCAGTTGTTCAGTAGGAGTAATGCTTAAACTTAGCTGAGAGAAAGGCAACGTAAATAATACAGGCATATGATCTGAGAGTAAAGTATCAAAAACCTGAGCATCAGTAATAGAAAAACCGTGAGAGAGAACCAAGTCCAACGTATGTCTGTGTGTATGTGTATGATATTTAACCCACTGAACCATATTGCATGAATCAATGAGACTGAGAAACACCCTTTCCAGAGGTTTAGACTGACAGCACACATGTATATTAAAATCACCTAGCAGAAGAATATTGTTATACTTTGTTATGCAATCAACCATAAAAGCAGTAAATAGGTGTGTTTCAATACAGGCTTTAAGCAGTCATCACACCTGGGGGTGTTCTCATTCCCTAGTCAGGAAACCAAGGTTACATGTGTAACCAGTGGTGTAGTCTACATGATACGCAGATATACGGCGTATACCCACTAGCAAAGGTCAAGGATTTCCGTATACCCACTTACAAAAGCGCGAGGATACGTAACAACATAGTTGTGACAGAACTTTCACACATTCATTCATAAATTCACCCCGTCTGTGTTGTGATCAAAGCACTGACTTTATGATAATCACACTGTTTCTGCTCACCAGTGCTATTGCGCAACTCTTTCATTTCAACTGACTGGCTGAATCCATCCTAAAAATGTGCCACTGCTGCGCGTCGCCACGAAAGTTTATCATTTGCATGCGTTTATGTGCCTTGTCCATTTAAACATTCAAAAGAGTTTATAAGTATTCAAACACAGGACACGGAAAAACTCAAATGAGCACTCGCGCGCCGTGTTCGGTGTGCACAGAGCAAATATAAACTTAAGTGAACGTAAACAGTTGAGAAAAAAATCGGATGTGTATCATATTGGATTTATTGTCTCTTAAAGTGATCAAGCCTAATTTACTAGCTGCTACTAGCTACAATAAATTAAATCAGAGAAAATCACTCGCAGCTCTTTACTGAACTATTTTGTATTTTTATAAGAATTAATCTATTTTTAATATATACAGTGAAGACTATGCAATGCTATTTATATTTGATTATTCGGTTTCTGTACCTGGACACCTACAATCTTGAAAAAAACATAAACATTGTGTAAATATCACAAATAAATACATAGAACAAACATATATTAAACTATTTCAAACAGGGCCCACAAGTACAACCTGCACTGGGGCCCCGCAAACCCCAGCTACAGCCCGGGGAGCAGTGACAGATCAGTCAACTGTCCCAAGCATCTTTCACACAGTCAACAGTATGACTTTCTTAGGCCAACATAACTAGCTATAACTTCAGTAACATTAGTGTGCAGATCAATGAATGCAAGAGAAGGGGAGAAATAACACAGATATGTGTGTGTCTGTGTACAGCAGTTAAACTGAATACAATGTTTATATCTCCTTGTTTCAGAATATGAGAGAGATGAGAACTCCTGGCCAGCCTTGTGGACTGAAGGTCAGGCCAGGGAATTTAAAACAGGCACTCTTAAATGTGCATTGACAATTGTCAGCTGATAAAACCTGTGCTCCAGGCACCATATTCAGGAAAAAATGAAGCTCTTACTGGCTGAGTTAGATGAATAACACAGTAGAAAATCAGCCCAGTCTCCCCAGCAGTAAATGTCATTGGCTGTCTTGTGTTGCTTACAATAAATTGACATGTTGATATCACATAAGCAGTCTTTCAGAATGCTGTCAGTTAGATGCATACAGTACACATTAGTGAGTGGTGCTTATGGGTGTCGCTTTGGAACGGGTGAGAAAGGGGAAAAAATCACAGTATGCTCACTACAAAAAACTAGACTACACCACTGTATGTAATGGATGCAGCAAGCATGAATTCTCTCCCTCCTCCCTCTACAATAAAGCAAGTCTAAGGACACTGGTGCCTCTGGGAGAGATGCAGCAGGTACTGGTCATTTTCATGATCTCTGCAGACTGACTCTGGCGGTGTAAGAATTTGCCAATCCTTGCGATGGTGCAAATACTTTGAAAAGGTCCAATAATCTAGGCCTCTTAGTTGCTCCATTTCCCATTGTGGTAGGGGGTCATCCAAGCAGAGATTAAAAGCCTCCTTTAGAGTTGAGTCCGGGTACTCCAAGCCCCTTGTCATGGTCCAGAAGAACTGGGCAAATGAACCCACCTCCCGGCCCTGTTGGCGGAGCGATGTCACTGCCCGTTGGAATTCCAGTCTCCCCTTGGAGGTACTGGGAGGAACAATATGGATGCTCATTGCTGGGTCCGAAGTTGGCTGGTTCGTTCTGTCACGGGTCTGCAAGAAATGGGACCCAGATGCAAATGAGCAGACAATGGTAGTTTATTGACAAGACGTAGACTAGAAACAGCAGGGAAAATGAGGAGTGAATCAGTCCAAACAGAGGGGCAGAGCAGACAACACAATATGGGCAGGAGGGATGACCACTGAGCCTGTCCGAGGTGGTAGTGGACTTGAGCACGGAGGCAGCAGCTCCAGAGGAAGGTATAGGCAGGAAGACAGGGACCCCGTAGCTTGAAGTGAATCTCAGAAGTCGCACCAGTCTAGCCGCCAGGTAGAGACTCACAGAACCAGAGACTTGACTTGTGAGCGTGGCGAGCTGCTTCCAGGTAGTAGGGGTCAGAGGCCAGGGAATCTGGGTAAAGGGCAGGACACGATAGCAAACAAGACGAGACTCAAGACAACACAAAGGAAAGATAAATGTAAACAGAGAACACAAACAAAAACAATAAATAACCCAAACAAGCCAAAGTAAATAATCAAAAAGTAAAAACAAAAAGCCAAGATCCAAAAAAGAAACTGGAACTGAAAAAACAAGTATAAAATAAAAAAAGAAAATGAAACTAGATTAGAATGCACAGAAATCAAAACAAGAACTAGAGAAAACAAAAAACAAAAAATGAAACGAGGATATAAAATAACTAGATAAGTGATCCAAAAAATAACTTGAGCAAGATCAAAATACCTAGCGCAAGAGCAAGGGTAAATGCAGGACCAAGAAACAGGTAAACACCAAAACAAACCAGCAAAGACACAATGGAAAGGAACACAATATAAGGCAGCAGAGCACACGAGGATCAGGTAAACACAATCAAGCAAACAAAGACTAGACAAGGACTAAACAAGGGGGCGTGACCTGGGGAAACAAGGAGGTGGGACAAGACGAGCACATGGCAAACACAAACAAAGACAGCCATGTGCTGAGACACAAAACAAACAAAGAAACATTGAACAGGAACAAGACAGACAAGACTGTCAGGGCAGGATCCTGACAATTGGTATGCAAAAATGGACTTTGGCGTATATATTATACGAACGTGTTTGGCATGCATATAAAACGCAGTTTTTGCATGCATATGATTAGAAATCTGTCGGCGTGCATGTGATATGCATTTATCACGTACATATGATATGCATCTACCCCACAACCCTAATACTACCCATCGCGTAGCATAAATGCCAAAGTCAATTTTTGCATATCAATACCATGAGTTTTAATTTTTATTTGGCGTACTATTTGTATGCACTTTCATGAGATCGTGTTGGAGCCAACAACAAACACAGAACAAGTTCAGATTCTATTGCAGACATAATGCTATTTTCTGTCCATTCTTTTAATAAAAAAAAAATAAAAAAACACATTAAAACTGTCATGCTGTTTGTGGAAACTATCGATGGACAACCGTGCTATTCAAAACAGTAGGTTTTATTCTGACAGAAAAATACAATTAAGAAGAACAATACCAACATAATGTTCTCTGTGCAGGTATCGTCTTGCTCCAGCTTATCATTTTCCTGCCCAGTTTGAGGATGTGTACCGTGTGGTGAAGTTCATCTTTCGTGTTGATGTTCTGAAGGGCTACCATATCAATCCAGAACGGATTGCTGTGTCTGGAGACAGTGCAGGAGGCAACCTTGCAGCTGCAGTGGCTCAGCAGGTAATATATGAAAAATTATACATGAATGTTTACAGTACGATTTACCATTTTTACAGTAGGACTCCAAAATAATCAATGCATTTTATCTAAACGTTTTGTGCTTTATACCTTTAGTTACCCACTGTACATAATGTTTTTTTAATCACATTTTTGTTTCCATCTACACACTCAATCATCACAGTATAACACCAAATAATTTAAACTTCAGGGATATCAATCTGTTCAGTTAGGAAGCTTAAGCGATTGTGAATCAGTTTCTCCTGCTTTGGTGCAAATGAAAATGACAACAGGTGCACTGGAGAGACAACAGCAAGACAACCTCATAAAAAGGGAATGGTTTTGCAGGTAGAGGCCACAGACAACTGCTCTATCTTTATCTTTCCTTACTGATTTATCTCTAGAGTTGTGTTTTGTTAGGGTCCTTCTCATTACTTATATCATAAGGCAGTACATACAGCCCAATCAGTTTGCACAGGTAGTCCAGCTCTTCCACAATGGCACTTCAGGCTTGTTGTGTCTCCTATATATCAGGAAATGGACGGTTACATGGGGAGAGCTGAACAAGGCCATTGAAGGGCAACAACCCAGCAGCATCTGCTCTTGCATGGAGGAACATGAGGAAAACCTCCAGAGCCCTCCAAAATGCCCCCAGCAGGTCAGGCATGAGAGCACCGTGCAACTCGATTGGCATTTGCCAGAGAACACCAAAATTGGCAGGTCCACCATTGGCAACCCATTCTCTTCATGGATGAGTGTAGGTTCACACTGAGCTTGGAACAGACATGAAATAGTTTGGAGATGCAATGGAGAGCGTTATGCTGCCTGTAACATCATCCAGCATGACTGTTTTGGCAGTGGTTCATTGATGGTATGGGGAGGAATATCTTGGAGGGAACTTACACTGGTGAAGTGGGCCCTGGATTCCTCCTGGTGCTGGACAATGCCCGGCCTCATGTGACCAGAGTATGTAGGCACTTTCTGGATGATGTAGGCATTGATGCTGTTGACTGGCCCTCATGATCCCCAGACCTCAGTCCAATTGAGAACCAGCTTACGAAGCTGCCAAGTTGCACCACAGACTTGGATAGGAAAATATTTGGCAGATATACAACTATTTGAAAATCTGGATTCCGAGGGAGCAAAAAAAATAGCATAATATTGAGAAAATCACTTAAAGTTGTCCTGCAATGCATAATACTAATCAAAAATTAAGTTTTGATATATTTGCAGTAGGAAATTTACAAAATATATTCATGGAATATGATCTTTGCTTAATATCTTCATGATTTTTGGCATAAAAGAAAATGTGATAATTTTGTCCCAAACAATGTATTATTGGCTATTGTTAAAAATATACCTGTGCTGCTTATGACTGGTTTTGTGGTTCAGGGTCACATATATAATAATGATAATTATTGTTATAAATATATAATAAAACCAGGTAACTGATAAGAATAATTACACACCAATTTCACATTTAAAATTTTCTTCAGCAGTGCTTAAATTCTAAGTGGTCAAAAATGGCAACAATGAAGCTGAAGTTGCTTTATGAAGTTTGCTTATATTTTAATGAATATTTTTATATTATAATATGTTTAATTTATTTTTTTATGTATACTCAGTTGCAGAAGGACCCAGAACAGCATATCCAGCTAAAGGCCCAAGCTCTAATCTACCCTGTCCTGCAAGCCTTGGATCTGAACACTCCCTCCTACCAGCAGAACCAGCACATGCCTATACTGCCCCGCTCACTGATGGTGAGGTTTTGGAGCGAGTACTTCACCAGCGACAAGTCGTTTTTGAGAGCCATGATGGCAAACAGACACAATAACCATGAATCAGCTGATTTGCTTAAGTTTGTCAATTGGAGTTCATATTTACCTGATCCATATCAACAGGCATACAACTACAGTGCTCCACCCGTGGTCACCGTAAAAGGTTCAGTGCACTCTATTGGTCCTCACCACTTGCTTGCAGATCCACGAGCCTCGCCATTGCTGGTGCCCGACACAGCCTTGCGTTCACTGCCTAAGGCTTATGTGGTGACCTGTGAATATGATGTACTGCGGGATGACGGCTTGATGTATGTCACACGTTTGCGTAATGCTGGAGTTGATGTCACACATGAACATTACCCTGGTGGATTTCATGGTGCACTGATGTTCATTACATGGCCCACAGACTTTGATTTTGGACACAGAATGATGGACAACTTTGTATCATGGCTTAAGAAAAATCTATAAAATAATTGTAGAATGCAACAGTGCTTTATGCATCAATTTTGACTGACTGGTTCATATATCTTTTGTCTTATTTATTTAATATTTTTTCTTCTGTTGTTTACAGTGCAGCACTTTTTATCTCAAAATGGGCACACTTTTGATTGTATTAATCCAATATGGTACAAACATTCCAAACCTGGTCTTAAGAAACACTGGTCTGTATTATTTTCAATTCGTTAACGATGTATATGTTACTAATGAAGGCGTTCAACGTGTTAACATGACATTAATAGTGTTTTATTTTTTATTTTACGATTATTATTATTTCAGCCTATTGCAATTATCACTGACTGCTTGATGTTTTGAAAGGTTTGGTTTGAAATGCAGTAAACTGTCTGATGAAGTTCTGGGTTCACTGAATTATTATCTTAAATGGTGAGAAGGTAAGATCAAGTCTTCAGTAGGTACAAGTCATTTGCTTCTGAGAACTGAGAAATGGCATGACACTGTGGTTGAAACTGCAGTTCTTTTGCTCTTCCTAAACAAATTAAAGTGCCTCACTGAAAGATGGACAAATGGTATGGAGCAATAATTTTTCAGAAGCATGATGGCAAACAAACACAATATCCCTGAATCAATTGCTTTTTTAAACACAGGTCAATGAGCAAGAACTTACTTATTTTTCAGTGGGAAAAAAATTGACATTTAGTTTGTTAATTTCTTCTCCACCAATTAAAATAATTCCAAAAGAAATGAAACATCAAGCATTGTATGTCACAAAGCAGCTCATAGCCTGTATATACACAGTCATATATATAAAATAATAAATTAAAATTAATGGTTATTTTTCATCTATTCAACCAAAATGTGTGCAGCCAAAAGTATTAATTCTAGATCTTTGAAATGTTTTATCCAGTAAGTCGTTTTTCTACTTTCTCATATTTTGAGTGTTAAATGGTTATCATTACGTTCATCCAAGTGGATGCTGCGCACTGGTGGTGGTTGAGGAGAGACTAACACCCCCCCCCCCCCCCACACACACACACACACACACGCACACACATGATTGTAATGCACTTTGGGTGTACAACAATACACAATAAAGCTCTATATAAATTCATCAATCATTCATTAATATTTTTAAGAGTTGAACTGAAAAATGACATAAAATTCTCCTAGAATTAATACTTTGCATCAGTTAACAGATCCATACGAATCATGCGTCAAATAAAAGTTTATAAAGTCAAACGATAGCTTTGAGTGCTTTTCGAATTAACAAAGACTTCAAGTTCATCTGTAATGTTCACGAATAGATCATCTTTGGTGCAGTAATGCGAGTTCAAGATTCGATTCGTGAACAGATGATTATTTTGAGTCAATCTTTTAAAAGAATAATTTATTTTGATTTACGAAACCAGTGTGAATGGTTCACATTAAACTGGATAGATCTGGGGTATGTTTCCCAAAAGCATCATTAGCGAACTGTGCTTGTTAAATTACATTGAACTACAATGACATTACTTCCAACATAAATTACAACGACTCCATCCTAAACTAAAAAAAAAAAAACTTTATCTTTATCTTTCTCTCCTTCCCTTGCTAGCTTGTCCTTGTTTGAACAATGCCTGAGACTTGGTGTTACGAGCACTTCCTTTGTTTGTTTGCCTCTTCAAGATGAATCGCTTTATGTATTCCCCAATTGCAAATCGCTTGGGATAAAAGCGTCTGCAAAGTGACTAAATGTAAACAAATCTACTGTATTACTTGGAGAACTTATGCAGTTGTTTTGGCTACTTTTATAATATGTTTGGTGTGTTTGGATTTGTTTTGAAGCTTGGAATGCAGCATGAAACAGCACAGAATCACATTCATTGTATTCAAATTTAATTTATATTGATTGGTAGATTTAAATGACATGACATTTATTAGTTGTTCATAGAAATGCAGTGGGGGAAATGATGTTGTTAAACAAAAAGCAAAGAAATCATAAATCTTATGACTGGTAGATGTCACTTTTATTTAGAGTTGGAAAACAAAAATAAGACATCAAGTACATGTTCCCTTGTGTTACATATAGCTTAAGTATTTCAAAGGATTTAGATTACGTTACTAAACCTGAGTAATCTAACTAAATACATTACTGATTATTTTTTAAACCCTGTGATATGCGACCATGGCACAATACCAAAAACAATAATTATAAAAATTTCAAACCTTACAGATTTTCATATATCCACATAATCATTTTTTGGCAAATGCTATAAATATATCCAAATTGTTGTTGCTTTGAAACAGAATTGTATGTGTTGTGAAAAGTACAATAAAAGCATTGAAAAACCAATAAACAAAGAAAACAAATCACAAAACTCTCACATACAAAATTGCTTCTGTTTGTGGCAGAAAACACAATTTACTGTAACTTTAAGTGTTTTAAAATCAAACGTACTGTAGGATTAGGTAACAGCTTAAAAGCAATAGAAAATAATATTTTATCATGGAACTCTCAAAACAACATAAACAGATTATATCAAGCTGAACTTCATTCAGTTCTGGCCAGTGGTAGATATTGAAACTCTATAAACTGTCATGGAAATTTGAGGCACTAATGTGCAGAAAATTGTTATATGATTGTACTGTAAGCAGCCAGTGATTTGACCAACATTTGTGACCTGCAAAGAAAAGTTCCATACGACAATGTGACATTCCAAATTCCTCTGATTCCTTTGTGGAATAATGAGTATGGTGTGACTGAGATTAAAATATTTCACTCAAGTGTTTCTGTTTTCTATGCATTATCTCAGGACTGAAGCGAATCAGACAATAGTGATTATACCTGTAGCCTGTGCATGAAAAATTCTTTATGCATTTGTGATCTTCATATAGCAATACATTTTTTTATTTATAAAAATCAACCATAAAAGAGAGGGAAATTAAAGAAACACAAATTAAAAATTATTTTTCAAGATATCAGTAAGTGAGATGATCAATAACTCCAGCCACAGGAATGAATAACTCACACATCAGTATGGGAATTTTTGTATTCAATATTAAAAAAAAGAGATACATCACTGGGATAAAAAAGTCTGGCGACACTGAAAGCTGGAATGAGAGTGAACACAGAGCAGCAGTAGGTGCTTTTATTACTGGATTTTTTTTCTGATATGAAAGAAATTCCACAGGCATCTTCCTCTGTGGAGAGACAACCTCTACAATGAGTCTTAAAATCAGCATTCATTAACAATATTTAGATTAAATGTCATATCCAACACCCCTACATCATCTTAAAGTTGTAACAGCTAATTACTAATAACTACAAAGATTTGCCAAGTGCCTGAATGCTTGCTGATTACAGTCGAATTCTAATTATCAAATTAAATCAATAAATTTGATGACCAAGATGTTCATAGGAATTAGCTCAGCCCGCCAGGTCTTTGTGTGTGCATAAATCTATTACTAAGCTAAGCTATGAGTCTTTTTTCCAACAATTGTAAAAATAGCCGATTTGTTTTATTGACCCTGTCAAACCCGGCTTCAATCAATTTCAATCAGCTCTTTTTGTCGTTACCCTCTTCAACACACTCTCTGTCCGCAGGCCTCATTGAAATTGCAGGAAAATCCTTAGTGCGATTGCGTTTAAGGGGCGCGATGAAGGCGGTGCATACTAATGTGAAGTGCACACACGCCAAAGTGCATATTTTTGAAGTGTGATAGAGTCACGACGTAAACTGTCCCAATTCAGGATGCACCCTCCGAAGACCGCATTACAAGACACTGCGGCGTGACGAAGGCTGCCGTAATTCGAAAGCGACTTCAAATGCACCCTCCGTTTCACAGGAAAATAAAGTGTACAACTGATGGACACTTCGCACTCTACCTTATCCCAGAATCACTTGTGTGCAGATGACAATATTTAAAAAAACATGAGGATGAGAGTTCTGTATGGGAATTCACATTGAAATGTAAGTGTTGTGATTTCATTTACTCAAACACCTAGCGAAACAAGTGTTAAAAGCCAGTTGTTTTTTTTACACAAAGCCTACAAACAATTAGACAACCACCATATAAGGCAATAGTCTTTCCCTTTGTTTTGTTTTTGTAGTGCTATCATGCAAGATATGGCTACAAATGTTTTAACCAAACTTTAGATCTTTAGAATTTTGTATGCATGTCCTGCTGTGTCATATATTCTAATGTTAAGATTGCAAGCCTGTCTTTATATTTTTCATAAGTGTTTCCATTTTCTCTTGTTCCCTATCGAAAGCTAACTTCCGCTGCGTAAACAGGAAAAACAGGAAACTCCTGTTTACTCTGTTACTGAAGCCTGATTTGTTAACGTTTGTGTAGCTGCACAAACCAAGGGCGCCCGAGCCCACCAGAGGAGGTGGAGCCAACTGCTATATAAGTCGGCCCAGAGCGCCATTTCATCAGAATCTTCACCTTCAGCGACGAGACCATCTTTTCGCTGATTCTGTGACGAACCCGAAGCTAGAAGCTCAACCTGCTCTACGCTCCTGCCATTGAAGCCAGCCACTGGCATTGGACTATTTCCCCTGCGGCCATCCAGCGAAGGAAAAAAGAGCACATTTCTGAGCAAATCTCTAAGCATGCGGTCTCAAATGTCCCTTCGTGAGTGAGGCTCGTGCAGGGAGTCATTTCATGCAGCTGATGGGCATGAGGGGTGTGTTGCATACCTGGGCATCACCCATGCAGAGGCTGCACTCACGGGGCTTCGTGTCCTCACTGCGAGGACATGAACCTTGCACGCCTTCGCTCGCGGATTGCCTTTTTCCACAAATTGTGAATGGACTTTTCTCCCCGCTCCGTTCCCCCAACTCCTCTCTCTCCCAGGAGAAAGAAGCAGCGGAATAGCGGGGCTCCTCTTTCAAGCACGAGGGACGTTGCTTCGGCCCAATGCCCACGCACTTCACTCTCCCCGCAGCACCTCATGTCGCCAGTGTGCTTCACATGTGAAGATCAGCGCCCCTCGTTGGACACAAGCAGCCTGGTTTCCGTTAGCGCTTCTGAGGAAGAGATAGCCGTCGACTACTCCATGTCCTTGATGGCATCTGACACTATCGAGTGGGTGCATTCCGGTGAAGAGCCCAAAGTTTTCCCTCCATCTCAGTCTACGCGGCCGAGCATAGGCTCGGAGATGATCCGCGTTCTCACAAGTGTTGTGGAGGAACAAGGCCGTGCGTGGTCAGCCCTGGAAGATCCCGTCCATGGCCTCCTTGACAAGTGGTTCCTGAAGGGACATCGTCAACCTTCCTCCAGTCAGCGTCCAGCTCCTTTCATACCTGCAGTCCACGAAGAGCTCACGAAAACATGGCAAACTCCATAGTCGGCGCGTGTGAGCTAAACTTGGCGGACATTAGGGGGCCTTCCTCGATTCCCCATTCACGCCTCAGGAACTCTTCGGCCCTGCCATGGACGGTTTTACGGAGCGCTTCACAGAGGCACAGAAGATGTCGCAAGCGCTGCATCACTTCCTGCCTAAGCACCCCAGTTCGGCGACTGTTTCAAGCCACCTTGCTTTTGAGGGAGTGGCCCATCAGTACACGGTCCTTACATGTGGACTGTCTCTGCCCCCCCACACTTTTATGAAGTGCGTAGACATGGCTTTTTCCCCTCTGAGACAGACTGAACTACCTCGCCAACTGGTTAATGCTGCCAACTCAGAACGGCAATTGATCACTCACAGGTCATTGTTACTCAACCACCTAGAGCATCTGGGGTTGAAAATCATCCCAGCCAAGAGTTTTCTGGTTCCTAGAAAACGAGCGTCCTTTCTGGGAACAGTCATAGACTCTTTTCAAATGCAAGCTCAGATTACACTGGAACAGGGAGCGGCAGTGTCTTTCAAGTTGGGGTTTATTCGTCCCCTCAAAGCATTTCAGAGGATGCTCTGCCTCATGGCTGCCACCTCCACAGTTATTCCCCTGGGCCTGCTACACATGCGGCCCCTTCAATATTGGCTAAAAGCCCACGTTCCGTCCCACGCCTGGCGCCTGGGCCGCGCTTATGTCAAAGTAACCCATCGCTGCCTCAAAGCCATGGCCCCTCGGATAACTCCTTGCCTGTTTCAATCAGGCTTACAGTTTGGAACGACCTCCAGAAGGAAAATGGTCACAACAGATGCTTCCAGCTCAGGCTGGGGTTCTCTGAACGAGGGCAACCCAGCGTATGGTTCCTGGTCAACCCACGAGCGATGCCTGCATATCATCTGCCTCAAAATGATGGCTGTTTGTCTGGCCCTAAAGACCTTCCTGCCAGCCTTAAAGGGACATTACGTCCTAATCCAGTTGGACTAAACAATGGTGGTGGCCTACCTAAACCACCAAAGCGGCCTAAGGTAAAGTCCCCTTCACAGGATAACTCCTGCTTTGGGCACAGAAAGAACTCCTCTCACTACGAGCGGTAGTGACTGCACACACCAATGACTGCACATCTATGGACCCCTCTGTCAAGCTCCTGAAGTTTGCAGATGACACCACACTGATCGGCCTCATTCAGGATGGTGACAAGTTTGCTCAACATTAGCTGAAAAAACACAACATTAGCTGACAAATTCCAACTTACTGGAAATATTTCAATATTTGATTAGGTTTTTTTTTTTTTGACATGATTTTGTTATTCATCCATATCACCCTGCAGCCCAAGACTGGTTGCCCACTGAAGCTAAGCAGGGCGGAGCCTGGTCAGTACCTGGATGGGAGACGTCCTGGTTAAACTAGGTTGCTGCTGGAAGAGGTGTTAGTGAGGCCAGCAGGGGGTGCTCACCCTGTGGTCTGTGTGGGTCCTAATGCCCCAGTATAGTGACAGGGACACTATACTGTAAGAAAGCACCGTCCTTCAGATGAGACGTTAAACCGAGGTCCTGACTGTCTGTGGTCATTAAAAATTGATGCTTGGTGAGAAGCAAGCGGTGGTATTCCAGCGGTACCTCCCTCGCAGAGTCCAGATCTCAGGGGATGCTGGGCAGGAGAAGCCCTATCCATCTACAAGCTCCTCATACAGGCTGCAGCAGAAAAAGAGTGTTGCTTCCCGGGCTCTCCCGCAGAGAGATCAAGGGTCGGAGGGCACCCTTAGCCAAAGCCAACTAGGGAGAAATTGGATCTGTTATTCTCTCTAGAAAGGCTTCGGCGAAGAAGAGTGGTCCTCGGGGGAGTGGTCTGTCAACACTGCCACCTCTGGTTCTTCAGGGCACAGCGGTCTCCAGCAAGCGCTCTTCTCAGTCTCTGCCTGGAAAAGTTGTGGTCCTAGAAAGCTTGCATCCTCCAGTGATGATTCCAGAACAGCCGGACCAGTCGATCTCTGGCAGTCATCTGCATTCAGGGTGCAGAGTTAGTTGTTCTTATGACACCAGAGGCCAGTCTAGAGAGACTAGTACCCATAGTAGACTTTTTGGCAGCTTGGAAATGCCTGCCAAATGTGTCTTATTGGGTCCTGCAGACAGTGGAAAGAGGCTACAGAATCCTGTTCAGTTCTCGGCCTCCTTGATTTGAACGGGGTCACATTTACTGTGGCAAGCCCCATGAAGGCTCTGGTGATGGAACAAGAAGTGACTACCCTCTTGAGGATAATAGACTATAAATTGCGTCCCTCCACTCGAGAGGAAGTCTGGTTTTTACAGCCGATTCTTCATTGTTCCCAAGAAGGATGGGGGGTTGCATCCCATCATAGATCTGTGCCAAGATTTTCAGATTCAAGATGCTGACTTTGAAACAGATTGTGATGTAAATCAGGTCTGAGGACTGGTTTGTCACCATAGATTTGAAGGACACATACTTCCATGTCTCCATCCTTTCCTAACAATCTGTGGTTGCGTCCACTTTGCAAACTGGCACACCAGATCCTTCTCTGGGCCCATGGAAAGCTGCTGTCCCTGAGGGCAGTCTATATTGTAGGGCATGTCAATCAGGGAGCAGAAAACCTGTAAAGGCAGTTGCTGAGGCCCAGGGAATGGAGGCTCCACCTCGAGGCTGTGGGGCAGATTTGGAGTATTTTTGCCCAGATTCAAGTAGACCCGATTGCGTCTCTGGAGACCTCTTTTGGGACTGGATGCCATGGTACAGACATGGCAGAGGCTGGAGAGCATTTTGGAGAGAGTCTGCCGGAAGAGTCAGCCTTCTAATAGCCCCATTCTGGCTGCCCCGAGTTTGGTTCTTGGACCTTGTGTCATTTCTCAACGGGTTTGCATGGGAGATTCCGATCAGGAGGGACCTTTTAACTCAGGCAGGTGGCACTGTTGTTCATCCTCATCGGGAGGTAAACTGTGGGTGTGGTCACTGAGGGAGCACAACTCATAGCTGCTGGTCTCTCAACTGAGGTTGTTGGGACCATTCTTCACTCCAGGGCTCCCTCCACAAGAAAATGTACTCCCTGAAGTGGAAGCTTTTCATGTCATGGTGCGGAGATCTCCAGCTGGACCCAGTCAACTGCCCAGTTGGTTCAGTGCTGGAGTTCCTGCAATAGTGATTCTCTGCAGGGTTGACTCCCTCCATCTTGAAGGTTAATGTGGTGTCTATATCTACTTAAATAGATACATAGTTGAGGCTATCTCTCTGGCTTATGAGTCCTCTGACCTCTGGTCACCTTTGGGAGTCAGGGCCCACTCAACCCGAAGTATGGCGGCCTCCAAGGTATTCTTATTTGGTGTGTCTATACTCAGTGTTTGTGAGGCTGCAGTTTGGTGTATTCTGCTCACCTTTTTCAGGTTTTATAACCTAGATATTGAGACTACTACGGACTCTAGAGTGCTTCTGTCTTGAGATGTGCGTATCAACTACACACTAGACAGGCATTTGTCAATATGGCGGAGTTGGTCATCTCGTTCCCAAAGCATTTCCGATGCAGCACAAGTTCCTGAAGAGGAACATCTCTTGGTTACCATGGTTCCCTGAAGGAATGAGACACTGTGTTGCCCTGCCATACTTCATGTATCCCTGTGAGTGCTTGCTTCAACCTAGCAGAAGCTAATGCTGTTCACACCGGGTGCCCTTTTAAGTTTCCTGGTCGCTACGTCACCCCGCCTATTGGTCTGATTTCACACATGCTTCAGGACGCAGTCACACAGAGGTGCTCCCAAAACATTTTCGACACAGCATATTGTTGCCTTGGACAGATGTCAAGATTAATATCAGACAGACCCAAAGTTTTAATGGTAAGGTATGAGCAGAGAAAAGTTATCAAACTTTTAACAAAATTTTAGTACAACTTGAGTACACAAATTTTTGAGCCCTGGTGTAATGCAATTTTTACTCCAGTAAAATATTATAGATAAATCCTTGTCTGAAGACAGAGATCACCATATACAGACATAATCGTTTTCCTTGACAATATTTCAGCTATCATGTAATGCATATTTTCTGTTAGTTGTTTAAATTAAGAAGTAGTGGTGCCTGTTTGCGAATTAATAACTTATCTGATCTAACAGGTTTGTAAAATGTAATTTGTTTGCAGTTAAATTTTATTAAATATGATAGCTGATTCATGTACTGAATAGTTTATTGAGGTTTCTTACATTGTTATAGGATATTCTAGAAGACAAAATAAAATAAAAAGAACATTGGATGAGGTTGATATTTAGCAACAATCCATTGCAGGGAACAAAACCTACAAAAGTCTGCTATCCCCTATCAGTGATGAAGCAGCCCTTTATTAAACGAACAGATTGTGAACAACTTTCTACTGGAGGCATATGTTCCTGTAGCTGAGAATCATTCACAGTCTGTCCATACATCCTAACTAGTATTACAATATGATTCAAATATTGGGACACTTCATTGGGTGTGCCTATGATCTGATACATTTTTAGTGAAAATCAGAGCAGTGGTCTAGGAAGAGTTTGAACATTTTGGGAAAATAACGTCAGGGACAAACTTGACTCGGCGTGAGCCAAGGATTCATCAGAAGAAGAAATAAACGACATTGTTCAGACATTGTTCGCATAAACATGCCGTTTTGATTTGCTGGTGATGCTAGAGGGTTTGAGATAAAGAATCCAAACTTGGTATGGTTAATGATCAGGATGTCCTATCTGTGTGCAAAATTTATATTTATTTTACCATGCGTTTCTATGGGCTCCTATAGACTTCCATGTCAGAAGAAGTAGAACACTAATGATTACAATTAATTATGCTAATATAGTTGTCATTATCCTTGCTGTTCTTGTGACAGGCCTTAAAAAAAACTTGACAGAGCTCCAAACACCAAACTCAGAACCATACAGCAACAAAAAACATCAAAAACAAGTTAACCAAGCACAACAGTAGAAGTTTATTTATTAAATTAAGCTCAAAAAATTATCTGTTTGATTTATTGCGGTTTTATTGAGGAGGTGTCAAACTTGAATTTTCTATGAATTACCTGTTACATCTGTCATTTAGGTGACTGGACAAACTTTATTTTTCATTTACCTTAGATGAGAAGTCAAAATCCATTATTTCATACTCAGACTGCAAGTGATCATTTAGGTATTTTGCATTTTGTTGTTGTTACAGTTCAATGCTCAGCTCCAAGATGAAGAGAGATAAGTGTCAGTGGTACCCTAGAGAAAACAACCATGGGAACAACATGATGGACTTTAGCTGAAAAACAATACTCGCCCTATATTCAGCACAGTGTTGCATGATAAAAACGCACACAAAAGGCCCTACCCATGCCATTTCTTGTGAAAGGGAAGAGGTGGGGTCTGCCTAGCCTTTATAGCCAGTATTATTCGAGTTGGCGTTAACACATCTTCCTCAGACTACAGTTGAAAGACATCAGCAGAAATGAGGGGTGAGTATACATTTTTTTTATTAAATTAAATTACATTGTTCAACCTGTATATCTGTATATCTACATAAATGTGTTTTATGTACAGGATTGCCTGAATGTACATAACATTCTTTTGCTTGTTTTAGCACTTGTAATCTTAAGTCTCTTGGGATGTGCACTTGGAGAAGACATTTTTTCTTGGAGAGGAAATGACAGCCAAGTTGACGCCAATGAGAATGGTAATTTTAAAAGAAAATACAAATAATAGTAAAGGTCATAAAACCCCCCTAAACAATAATTTAGGCATCAGGGTAATGAACAATAATGATGTTTGACTCTTTGCCTCAGAAGCATGTCTGACTGATGTGGCGTCTTGCGGGTGCTGCCTGATGCAAAAGCAGATCTGGATGTTCGAGATGGTTTTCAACATGACATTAGATGAACTACAGAGGAACATGGAGAGAGCTCATTCAGTGTTAAACAATATCCGTGGTGAGACAGCTGTTTGTAGATATCCTGTTTATCTGTTTCTTGCACTTACTTTACCTTTTTAAAAATGTAGGTTTGAAATGTACCAGTTAAAATTGTTGTATTAGATTCATAATAACAGCATTCATAATGTAGCTGACAGTGATGGAATCATGTTTCGTCTATTTGCATATTTAATTGTGATTAGCAGAGTTGTATGACTCGAGACTTGACTCGAGTCCCAAATTTGAGGACTTGTGACTTGACTCGACATAATCATAGAAGACTTGCAACTTGACTTAGACTTTGACAACAATGACTCGAGACTTGACTTGGACTTGAGCCCTGTGACTCGGCAAGTCTTTATACTGTGTCTATACCGGAAAAATACAACAGAACCCATTATAATCAGCGATGCTGTGGATGCGGCGCGGCATGACACGACAAATCCCCGACAGTAAACTAACTGCTGCGTTCTATTTATGAAGTACAGACACAAAGTTCAAATTATTTTTAACGGTCACTTTGTCGCATCCAGTCAGCGTAGACAGACTTTAGCTGTTGCGGCGCAGCGTGTCCGGTGTACAGTAGACACTGGAATGATTAGTGCAGCTTTTGGCACTGAGCCAGAGAGGAACTCTCTTAAGGGAGCGCTTGTGTATTCATCCACATAATGTTTAGGATATTTAAGTTTTAGACATATAAAATACACATAATCACTATAAACCGCATATTGAAACAGCAGTAGCCCAAACTAATAATAGGATAAACCTTTCAAATATAATTAAATTTCTTTTCATGTCAAACGCTTGTATGTAGCCTACGTATTAAAGTTCACTCTCTTCTTCATATTTACCAGCCACTCACTTTCTTGTCTTTCAGAAGAAATAGGTGAATTCACGTGTTGTAGGCTAAATCTGACATACTGGGCTACAGCGCACAATAGCCTTTAAACTAAGCCATCATTAATAGAGTAAAGTTGGTGTGTTGACTGTCTCACACAGCCAACAGAATACAGGACACATATTGAGTGTCATGACAATGAAAAAATGTCTGTAATGTACATTTAATTATCTAAAAAACAGTCTAAAACATGAAACCAACCTAAAACATTAACTTTGTTCTGCTATCTTCTCAGCACTGCTATGTCCTACAGAAAGTGCAAAACATTTAATTTATAATTTAACAAGTCTCTTTTCCTTGTCTTATTGCGCAGCCAGTCGCAGTGCCTTCTCTGTGGCTCTTACTGATACACGCCTCTGTGTCGGCCCAAATCGTGAAGACTCTGTGGTGAAGTATAGCAGCGTATTTGTTAACTTGGGAGATGGCTACAGCACCGGCACTGGTGCTTTTGTAGCACCACGTTCTGGTGTCTACAGCCTGGCACTAACGGTTTATAGCGATGCTGGCGCTCCTGGAGCCACATTGGCTGCTTGTGCTCGACTCCAACTGAACGGGCGCACTATTGCATCACCAAGTGAGAACAACCTTCAAGACCAGGAGGACAGCACCAGCGCTCTGCTAGTAGTGCAGCTGCATGCAGGAGACATGGTGGATGTTGCTCTTCCAGCTGGCTGTGTTCTGTGTGACAATAACAACCACTACAATACTTTCACTGGGTTCCTGCTCTATTCAACTGATTAATATAGAAAATGCAATACTAAGTATGCAACTGTATGTAACTGTTACTTAAAGATGATGCTGTTGTATGGTACTTTTCAATTTCAGTAGTGCAAGAATGGTATATTGTAATTTCAAATCTTTCCTCTGCTGCCTCTGCTCGTAATATATTTCTCTCTCCACAAATGTACACATTTTAAAATAACTTATTTCAAGCTACACTAAGTGTTTAAATACAAAATATAAGTTTGTAGTAATACATTTAAAAAGTTTTTAATGCAAAGAACATATTCAGAAATAATGAATACTGAAATACTTATTTTGTTCTGAAATAAAAATTGTGGTTATTTTTCTGACACATTCACTTGGCATTCATATCTACATCATATTCTCTTACCCCAAATCAACAGTCATTGATTCAGCTGATTTTGCATCACATTGATTTAATGTTCCAGAAGGACACATTATCTTCCCTTTGAATATAATCTAACAAAGTCCATCTTTGGTAGTAATACTGATTACATTTTAAGTTTATCCAACTGTTTCAATTTATTGTCAAAAGGACATTTTACTAAATTTAATTTAAAAAAGTATTATAACAATTTTTAGTTGATAATTATGATAAACTCTAAGTTACATGATAGCCATGTGACATAGTAATGCATACAATATTTATTATTATTGCACATTTATTTACATACTATTATCAAATGGAGGTCCCATTGGTTTATTTATTTCCATCAATCACAATTGAAGTTAATTTAAACCAAGAAAGCGTACCTAAAAATGCTGTTAAAATTATTCTAGCATACCTACGCCACCACATCCCATTTGTTTTACATATATTTTAGTGTAGATCTGTTTTAGTGTAGTATGTAATATTTTTATTAAATAAATAAATAAATACAAGGAAGTGATGTAGTAATATTGTTGTTATAAACGTGGATGTTATTACACGTTATTTAATTAAAGTTTCAGATGCCTTTTATGTATAGATGTTTTTTATATATATTTTTCCTGTCACAGACTGAGACATTCTTCTTGAAAGTCCTTCATAAATTACATTAACATATTAGGTTGGCAGGGGTTCTCCCAAGCAAAATGGTCTTAGTTTGGTTTAGTCCCGGAGTCAGCAGGCCTTTCTGTGGGGAGTTTGCATGTTCTCCTTGTGTATTCTTTCCAAGATTTCCTAGTGGTGGCATCTTATTTATTTATTTATTTGGCATAGTTGACTTTCATTGTGACAGGATAGTTTAGAGCTGACAGAAAGTGAAGTGGGAGACGGAGAAGGGGGTTGAGATCGGGAAAGGTCCTCAAGATGGGATCCAAACGTGGGATGTCTGTAGCGCAACGGTGGTGAATGTCAGCGCACTGCCCACAAGGCTGTTGGCGCCAACATTTATTTATTTATTAAAAATACACTATATTGACAAAAGTATTGGAGTACACCTCTTAATTACTGAATTCAGGAATCAAATCCATTGCCACAGATGTAAAAAAATAAAGCACCTAGCCATGCAGCATTCTCTTGTAAACATTTGTGAAAAAAATGGGTCATTTTGGAAGATCTCAGTGAATTCAAGCATAGTACTGTGATAGAATGGCACCTTTTTATTAAGCCAGTTTGAGAAATGCAATCGCTGCTAGATATTATATATTCAACTGTGAGTGATTTTATTGGAATATGAAAGCGTTTAGGAGCAGCAGCAACTCTGGGCTGAGGCGCATGGTGCATAAAATTCTCCAACACTCTGCTATTTTTATAGCTGAAGAGATCCAAACTTCCACTGGCATTAATATCAGCACAAAAACTGTGCCGTGGACCTTCACAAAATGGGATTCAATAGCCGAGCAACTGCATTCAATCCTCACATCGTCAATAACAACGTAAATAACAGATACTGGACTCTGGAGCAGTGGAAACCTGCTCTGTGGAGTGAAGAATCACGCTCCTTGTTTGGCAGTCTGATGGGCAAGTCTGGGTTTGGCGGATGCCAGGAGAACATTACTAGCCCAACTGCATAGTGCCAACTGTAAAGTTTGGTGGAGGGATAATGGTATGGGGCTGTTTTCAGGGGTTGGCCTTGGCCCCTTACTTCCAGTGAAGGGAAATCTTATTGCTTGAGCATACTAATACATTTTGAACAATGCTATGCTTTCACAGTTTGGGGAAGGCCATTTACTATTCTAGTATGACTGTGCCCCAGTGCACAAAGGTTCAAAATACATGGTTGAATGAATCTGGTGTGGAAGAACTTGACTGGCACGCACAGATCTCTGACCTCAAGCACATCCAACACCTTTGGGCTGAACTGGAATGGAGATTGTGAGCCAGGCCTTCTTGTCCAGCATCAGAGCCTGATCTCACAAATGCTCTACTGAATGAATATGCAAAAATTCCCACAGAAACCAAAATGTTGTGGAAGGCCTTTGCGAAGAGTGAAAGCTGTTATAGCTTCAAAGTAGGACCAACTCCATATTAACATCTATGTATTTAGAATGCAAATTCCCTGTTCTGATCAGGTGTCTCAATACATTTGTCCATATAGTGAAGGTGTACTTCTTGTGTAAATATTATTTCATTGTGTCTGCTAAAGATATATAAAATGTTCATTATGAAATTTTCGTTATGGAGACAAAAGTGTTTAAAAGGGATAAAAGAGTTTTGCACATTTGTATTCCAAAAGAGTTTAAATTTGAGGTGGAAATAACCGTTTACACATGTAACCATGTGTATTAGACACTCTGATCTATTCAAAACATTCAATTCCCTGCTCTGTCCACTCCACCACCTCTTCAACAGCTGGTGATTTTGCTACATGTTTCACAGACACAACTAAAACCATCAGCAGTCAGTACTCAGCTCCACACAAACAGGAGCTCAAACCAACCACATCCACTGTTAAAACTCCCCTCTTCTCCTTCTGTCTCCTCACTGAGGCAGAAGTATCATAACTTCTTCTTTCAGCAATCCTGCAACCTGTCCACTAGACACAATCCCCTCACAGCTTCTCCAAGCTATCTCTCCCACACATCTCTTCTCACAGACACGATACACGCCACATTTAACCCCACTGCTTAAAAAGCCTATATTAAGCACTTCACTTGTAGATTCCTACAGAACTGTCTCTCTCCTCCCATTCATAGCGAAAACACTTGAACAAGTTATTTTCAACCAGGTATCATTATTTCTTTCACAAAATAACCAACTAAACATTAACCAATTATGTTTCAGAAGTAGCCTTTTCAACTGAGACAGCATTACTGTCAGTCACTGAAGCCTTGCGGATTGCGAAAGCTGTTTCCAGATAAACAGTTCTCATTCTTCTGGATTTATCTGCCGCCTTTATTACGGTGAATCATCAGATTATTCTGTCCAGCCTCTAATGACTGGGCATCACAGGGATTACACTTCGCTGGTTTGAATCCTATCTCATTGGTAGGTTTTTCAGGGTTTCCTGGGGAGGGGAGGTATCCAAAGCACACCAACTGGTCACTGGGGTTCCTCAGTGATCAATTCTTGTGACCCTCCTCTTCTCCATATACACTACATCACTGGAACCCATCATACAGGTACATGTTTTCTCATACTATTGCTATGCTATTCATTTCAACCAGATGATCCAACTGAACTGCACAGATCTCAGTCTGTCTGGTGGACATGTCGCCTGCAGCTCAACCTGGGAAAGACTGAGCTTCTCATCATCCCTGCCACTCCGACTCTAAAGCATGATTTCAACATCCAGCTAGTTTAATCAATCAATTACCCTATCAAGTTCTGTCAGAAATCTTGGTGTAATCTTTAATGACCAGCTGACGTTTAAGGACCACATTTCAAAAACCACTCGATCATGCAGGTTTGTATAGCACAACATTAGAAAGATCAGGCCCTTCCTAAGAGATCATGCAACACAACTTCTTGTCCAGGCCCTTGTCCTTTCTAGGCTGGACTACTGTAACACACTTCTGGCTGGACTTCCATCATGCACAACAAACCTTTACAAATGATTCAGAATGCAGCTGAATGTCTGGTCTTTAATGAGCCCAAAAGGGCCCACGTCACACCTCTATTTATCTCCCTGCACTGGCTACCGGTTGCACCTCGCATTAAGTTCATGTCATTGATGTTTGCCTATAGAACAGCCACCGGCTAAGCACCCTCCTCCCTCCACTCATTGTTACGAATCTACATCCCCTCCAGAAGCCTGATGAGTACCTAAATGGCTGACACTGAAGTCCCAATCCCTAAGGTACACACCAGTGGCTGTCGTGACTCAGTTCCCTAAGACCAAAACCTGAGCTGCGTCCCCTATTAGAGAAAGTTCTGGCATGCACCACTCCTTCCTTCTCTGCAGGGCCAAGCCCATGGGTGGCTCACGGGGTTACCTTAAGGGCTTGGTATTCCAGAGAACACCTTTAAGGGAGTATGGACCAGAACAGAGCTCTGAGAATGGACGGCTCAACTTGATAACTCTTTAAAATGATAGGAGGACTAGCTACAGTCAACACTCAGGACACCTTCCAAGGAACAAGGAGCAAACTGCTGCTCAAGTCCAAGTTCCCATTTGGAAAGGAACTGAATTGTATCTACAGAGTTCAGTGCCAATATTTAAAGGAAATCTCTTATGTACAGAAAAATCATCTCCCTGTGCTCCAACAAAGACAAGAGACTAGCATCCATGGCCCCCACAGCAGCATTGACACAATCCACTAGATCAAGAGCAGCCTCCACTCCACTCATCCTTTATGACTCATAGCTTTAGGATATACTCTGGTTTTCACTTTTTGGCTTTCATCACCCAAGTGTTAAAAATAGCTGTCACAGTTTGATCCCAACTGCAGTGATGTTTATTTTTAAACTAGCTGAGCCATAGAGACAGATCCCCTGAGAAAATCTCTTCGGCGCAAATGCTCAGCAAAAACCACAAGAACTAGACAAGTCCTCTATACAGCCTTTGGGTCCAGCTTCGATTCATTCACCACGTGATGCATTCAGTCTTCAACTGGATGGATACCAGCCAAAGTCTGACTTATGTTACAGCCTGGAATTAGACCACACCGTGCTGGTTTCGTCTGTCCAGAGGAGAACTGGCCCCTGACCAAGTCTGATTTCTCCCAAGGGTTTTTATCCATTTCTGTCACCAGTGGAGTTTGGCTTCCTTGCCACTGTTGTCTCTGGCTTGCTTAGCCTCTTAATTCAATGTAATTAAAGTAACTGCACTGACACTATTCCATGAGAACTGAATTGAACCGAGCGGGATGATGACATCACTCCGGAGAACCTTTACAGCTGAATTGAACTCATTTCATAATCGATGATCTCAACACTACACTTACCTCTGTTTGCATCTTTGAATCATGCTTCCCTGTTTATCCCAGTAAAACTGCTTTGAAACTATCTGTATTGTATAAAGCGCTATAGACTTTTGTTTCTGCAATGTTTTTGTGTTAGGTACACTGACTGTTGGTCGGTACTACATCAGCAGCTGACATGAAATATTCACATTATATTATGTATTTAACTGTGATATGTTAAAACTATTTTAAACAGCAATTGATAAGTCTTACTGTTTATAAGAGAATATTGGTAACTTAAAAAAATCATTTTCTTTATTGTCTATCCTAGAAGAATAGAAATTTGTCTCTGACCAAGTCTTATACTAAAACAATCATAAACATGTTTGTTCTTCATACCTTTGTATGTTCTTATTTAAGATACTAATAGCAATTGGGACAACAATTTTCTTATACAAACAAGGTTACCTTAAACCATTTCCCAGATGGGAGCAATTGAATAGAAGCATGGATAGGATGTAATAGAGCTATATCAATATGAAATGCTTCCCTTTCAACTTTCCTTTGTATAAAGTTCTGAAAGAGGAACATTGTCTTTTATATTGTTTGCCGGGTTTACAGCCCTTGAAAGCTTGCATTACTCTTAACAAAAATAGAGTTAAACCAGGATATAATACTAAAATTGAACATGATCAGAGCACTGGAGCTGATGCTGCTTCGGCTGTCTTCCCATCATTGTTTTTAGGCCTTGCCAGACCATCTATACATGTCATAATTTTTGTCCTCCACTTGTCAAGTATTTTTCTGTTTGGTACCTAAATATTTTGTTTCAATTTTTTCTTTAATTGTTTTACTGTGAGAATCACCCTTTAAAAATGCATTTGTTTGTCTGTTTATTTATTTCCAAACGAAGTAATGTTTAGCTTCCTTTGTAACCCGAGGTTTGTAATTTGGATGTCTTGTATATTTTTGAGGGATAAAACTGTCTTGCTTGTCTGGTTTACAATCTTTTGAAAACTTGATTTTACATTTAACTGTATTGGTAAGATGGGAATTAGTTTCTGTACTTAAATATATAAGAGAGCCCACCTGCTCAACTTCTTTTCCTGTCCTTTCCCAAACAGCAAGCAACCATTAAAACAATGTCATGTCAATGTTGATGGGTCAGTGCTTATTGAATTGAATTAATGTTACAAAATTATATTGATTACACATCACTTTTGCACCCTTGGGTAATGTTGAAACAGAGTTGAATTTTTTACAAAAACGATGATAATATCACTGAATTAATGTTACAATGTAATGTTAGGTTAACATTGCTTTTTTATTTCAACAATTTCTACTTTAACATATACATGGTACATCAGCATACTTAGTATAATAAATGTAAATCAGCTATATATGCTTACTCGTGGCTTTATTTTCATGTGTTAGAGTGCGTGTGTTTTAATAGTGCATTAAAACAAGCTGTATTACAGTGCTTTCTGCATTTTAATAATTGTATGCAATTCGAATAACTTTCCACAAATAAAATGGTACATTTGTGAAAAACATCTACCATTGATTAACAATGATTCATTTAAAAGTGGAAGTGTTGTGGTAAAAAAAAACTTAAAAACGCATCTAAAATTCACTTTGAGGAATCTGCTTTAGCCTTTTATCCCTTCAGGATTGTTTTTTCTCTTTGTGACAGATTCACAAACATGAGCATCATCTTACACAACTTCAATAGCCATCTCACAGTCAAACTTCCTCTCTATTGCATTATATATCCATAATATATATATCACTTCAATCTCATGGAAGAGTTGTTCTCCAGCTTTGGGACAACACTAAAATACAATGATCATAGATTCACATCTTTCTCTAGTCTACACCCTTTTCTGAGAATCAGGACAAACCCTCCCCCCCCCCAGATTGAGACTTCAGATTTGCTCCATTCAGTAATAATACACAAATGATGTGAACAATCACACAGCAGCGGGAATGATATCATTATCTGCAGTCCACGAGGAGCTGAAAGTATCCTGGTTATACATATTATCGTGGGTATCAGTAACAAAATAACCTTTTTATGCATTCATACAAGTGGGACAAATGACAGGTCTCTTATTCTTTCTTATCAGATGCTTCAGAGGCTGAGCCACGCTGTGAGCGACTCCACCCACTGCATAAAGCAGCACAGAAAGCTCCACTTATAACTCCATTTTTGTCTTTAACTGACTTAATACATCTGCACCCGATCTATCATCTTCATCACAGTGAGTATATAAAAAAATATATTTTTAAAGAAAAGTGGTCAAAATATTATATCTGCAATAGATTTGTTAATGCACAGCTTTGCAGTATACTACATAAACTGATCTGATTAAATGTAAAATCTGGTAACTTTATTTTTGATAGTACACTTTAGACATTCTACTTACTATGGGTAACTTTGTAACTCCATGTCAACTACCCAGCAAACCATTTTGAGTTCTAAGAACGTTTTAAAAACTTTATGGTTTTGTTTATGGGAACGTTCTATATGTCCAGTTTCCTTAATGTTAGTGGAATATTTTTTAAGGTTAGTATTGATGTTCCTGAAATGTTCTTTCAACTTAATTTTCATTAACTACTCAACATTCTAGGCAGTGTTGTACCCGAGTCCAGTGTCGAGTCCTAGTTTTTAATCAATTGAACAGAGGTAGGACTTTCTAAGAGTTAAAGATTTAAAGTTAATGAGATAATTAAGTGACTAATTAAATGATGATTGCGCATTAGTGATGAACACCTGCTGTTATTGAGAATTACATAGGATTGTTTAAAATGATGCACAATCATGCATATCAGTATTTACTTTAGCTGGGCACTCGACCCTTTTACTAATTCAAAGTAATGTGTTTCTAAACGATAGCAGTGTTGTTTCACAGCAAATATCTGTGCGCTGCTAAATCAAACCTTGAAGTAGCAGATTAGTTTAATCTTTCTACTTGTGATGAATGAATATCATGAAGTGGTCTCTCTTTAGTTCATTGACTGACATTCAGCTTTTACCGAACTAGCGTAAAAAAGGTCTTATCAACAATTTGCGTCAATATTGAAGAAAAAAAGAGCTATATTGGCTCAGGCTTTTAGACATGAACACTTATCATACGATCCTCAACAGTAGTGACGATGATTATTCATACTGTGCATTGATGGGCGTGTTTAATATGGTGCTACCCAGCATGCATTGCATATTGTTATATTGTTGCATTTGTTGATTGTTACCATTGTTGAGATTCATATGCATTGAGATTTTATCGAAACGTTTTCAATAAAACATCTGTTAATCAATAAAACATCAACATCTGATCCTCTGTGATTCTCAATAACAGCAGGTGTTCATAACTAATGCGCAATCATCATTAATTAGTCACTTAATTATCTCATTAACTTTAACTCTTTGAAAGTCCCACCTCTGCTCAATTGGTTAAAAACTAGGACTCGACACTGGACTCGGGTACAACACTGGTTTCACCCATTATTATGAGAACATTTCAAAAAAAACTTCTACAAACAACGTGTAAATAACATTTTTGTATAACCATTTGAAAACATTATTAAAACCAAATAACATTTAACAAACCTTATATTAACATTGCTGGATGAATGTTTGTTTATGTTTGTTTCCCTGTTAGCTGGGTAGCATTCATTATAGTATTAGTGACTTAATATCTGCTAACACTATTTTGATGGATAATTTACTGACTATACTTTGTAAATACATGTCAACTTATTCTACTAACCCTAAACTAACAGTCTACCAATACTCTAATTAAAGTTATTTGGCATTTAATTGCAAAATACAATGTCTAAAATGGACTATCAAATAAGTGTGACCTAAAACCAACATACAAAACATATAGCAATTATATATTTTAAACAGTGAATGGAAATAGCCTTGAGGAAGTTACTCATTTGTTTCTACCAAGTAATTGTTTTATATTAATAACTCACAAAGATCTGGTTTATGCTTAGATGAATTTAGCCTGCGTTTGGTTGTGATGACATTTACATTTAAATTTAATAATTTAGCAGATGCTTTTATCCAAAGCGACTTTCAAATGAGGAGAAAAATGGAAGTTATCAGAGCAACAAGAGAGCAACAGTATACTGTGCTGTGACAAATCTCAATTAGTCTAGCACAGTACACATAGCTAGGGTTCTTTTTTGTTAATTGTTTTATGTTTTTTAATTATTTTAAAAACCTGATGCTATAACATACACGGTGACGTATTTCAGCTTCTGCAAATTTCTGTTTTTGTTACAATGTGAAATTAAACAGATTTCCATTGATTCTTCAAACTGGAAACGCTTTCACAAAGACAAAAGTCTAAATCCGATTGGCTGATTTTTGAAGGTCTTGGGGAAGCCTAGTGTTTTTGACGGTCCTCCAGGAATAAAAACTATGTTTAGATGGGTTCTTGTTTACACATGGGATACAGGGAAAGTACTATTCTAGATATGGATTTTAGAGTAATTTATTGTAATTAGTTGTGTTCCTATATATATATATATACATGAAAATCTGTTGCACTGACAATCACAGGCAATTTAGTGGCAGGTAAGATTTGATTTTGATTCAGTTTGATTCATTTTTTTTTGGTATCCACAAACATTGACTAACTCTGATAGCAATTCAATGAAATTAAGGCAATAATGTATTTGATCACGAAGACAAGCATGATCCAAGTTGACCATCAAGCTCTCTCCATTGGTTGTTAATAATAATAATAACAACTTATCTGTTGAAAAAGACAACCAGCGTATACTTTTAGTGTGCCTCCAGAAACATGTCTGGGAACACTGTATTACAGACCTAGAGTAGTAAATTTCTTTATTATTTTTATTTGTTTCCGTTTTAAACTGTAAAAGTTGTCAATGGTTCAAGGTTTAAATGAGCTGTATTTAAGGGCCGCTGGAGGATGAAGACGCTTACAGCAGCTGCTCTCTGTGTTGCGATGGCTCTCAGTCTCTACTCGCGAGCGGACGCTACCGCTAACTTTGAACTCCTGCGCCAATCTGCTGGTGAAGAAGTTGATCATATGTTCATATATATACAGGTTTTGCAGGTCTTTGTCTCACTTCGACATTACCAGTTAAAAGTTTTTGAACAGTACGATTTGTAATGTTTTTTTTACAGAAGTATCTTCTGCTCACCAAGCCTACATTTATTTGATTTAAAATACAGCAGTGAAATTGTGAATTATTTTTTACTATTTAAAATAACTATGTTCTATTTGAATATATTTTAAAATGTAATATATTCCTGTGATTCCAAAGCTAATTTTTAGCATCATTCCCCAGTCACACGATCCTTCAGAAATCATTCTAATAGTGTCCCTGGAGCACAAAAGCAGTCATAAGCAGCACAGGTACATTTGTAGCAATATCCAAAAATACATTGTATGGGTCAAAATTATCAATTTTTCTTTTATGCCAAAAATCATTAGGATAGTAAGTAAAGATCATGTTTCATGAAGATATTTAGTAAGTTTCTTACCGTAAATATATCAAAACTTAATTATTGATTAGTAATATGCATTGCTAAGAACTTAATTTGAACAACTTTAAAGAAGATTTTCTCAATATTTTGATTTTTTTTTGCATCCTCAGATTCCAGATTTTCAAATAGTTGTTTCTCTGCCAAATATTGTTTATTCAGTTTTCAGATGATGTGTTGAAAACTCTGTTCTTCTAAAGTGTAGAAAACTCAGAAGAGAAGACCAGGAGACTTCGGATTGGATTGTCAGCAGAATTTCTTTATTCTATGACATGTCTTGTTATCTGTAGTCATCGAAAATCTCATCTTAAGTCATTTTTACAGGGTATCTTTATAGGCAGAATTGGAGGAGGGACTTTTTGGAGGTTGAGACAAAACATCAAAGAAAGCAAACATCTGAGGGAGGCGTTAGTTCGTTACGGGAAGCTTCCCGTGGTCCAATAAACCTAACGAATCCACGTCTGGCCAGGACAAAACCTATTTGCAGAACAAATGTTGAATCTCTCAGTAGTCTGACTCATTGATCTTACCATTATCATAGAGACAAAAAGCACAGCTGTCCCAAGCCCAAATGGTCAGGAAACGATCTCAAGCACCTTTGCCCCGACACCTCTTATTCAGGAAGTGAATTCAAATCAAACATAGAATAAAATTTGTAATCCTTCAATTCCCCCTTTGAGAGTTCTAATAACTCTCACAAAATACAAATTTAGACACTTAAAAGTTAATTCTTGTAACTTGTAATCGTTACAGGCACATAGTACATGTTCTGTGTTGCTTATATGTAATTGCATGCTGACACAGAAACAAAACATGCAATTAGGGTCCGTGAAGTTCTTACGGGTAATAATCTCTTCTGGTTGGAACTGTCATTTCCTCGTGAGAGGCGGGCGTCATTTGCTGCAAGAAACACTTGATACTGCGGATGCATAGATAGTACGCAAGTAGGAGAAACAACAGCAGAATTGCTATTTCCTTGATCCACAGCCAGGGTTTACCTAACAAGTTTCCGAACCATGAAGAATTATTTTCAGTCATCTGGTGTAATTTTGCTGAAAGACCAAGAATGTCTTGTTGGATTTTGTTCAAGTTCTCTGTTGGATCCATTAACCCGGTGCAGCATTCAGGGCCGATAATGGTACAGGCTCCCCCTTGTGTTGCAAGAATGTAATCCAAGGCCACTCTGTTCTGTAAGATCATCATCTTGTGCGAAGCGAGAGTGTCCTTGATGTTGCCCAGGGCCAAAACCGTATCATTGGCCAATTTCTGTACAGAATCCGACAGGCTTCTGACTTGATCGAGAGCCTGCATGACACCATACGATGGGATTAATGCTCCAAGAGTTCTTGACCACCACGTTTGTACACAAGTGAGTCCTGGAATGCAGCCATCTTTGTTGGTAGAAGCTGCGTATTTGATGTAGTAACGTACACATCGAATTCGGTTCTTCTTTCAATCACAAAGCTGCAACGTTCACGAGGAATTTCACCCAGTGTAGTCGATGCTGGAGCATGATTTTCCATGCACCAATAGAACATCCTTGGCATGAGTAGATCTGTTTTCTGGGGTCTACACTTTGCGTGATGTCCATGATGGTTAATAGTACGAAAATCTTGATCATGTTGATGGATGACTGAAGTTCCCGTATGTGAGTCTCTGCGTTGTGTATTTTTTTTTCTTTTTCTTGTGTGATAGTTGGCTCGGCAATGGGTCTAGTTGTTTTCTAGAGGTTGTGGCTTCATCCGCAGGTGAGAAGGGCGGTGCATATGGATCTCAGGACAGCCATCAAATGGTATCTGCACAGAGGAAGAAAGAAACACAAACAAGAGAGAACAACGGCACAGAGCAGTATTTGTAGAGTCTGCAAACATTAGGGTTGTATCCTCTGTTCAAAATATAGTCTGCTATGGTTGTTCCTTCTTTCCCTATTTCTCAATTCCTGCGACACCTAAAGAACAGTGAGGAAAGGATGGACTAATGGAGGGGAAAGGCCTATGAGGAAATCTTCACCGCAGGGTTGGCCCCCGAAGCCTGTTGCTTTCGGTTCTTCCCTGGGCTCCTCACTGGTTCTTGTGTCTGCCCTATCCTATCCCTGCAGGGGGAGGAACAACCTTACAATGTGACACATAAGTCCAAGTTTTCCTTCCCTGACACAATACTGCAGCTGCTGTAATCAACATCACTTGATGTGGTCCGTACCACTTAGGCTCTAATGGCTTGTTTTTTAATGTCTTTATCATGACCCATTGACCTGGGACGATTGTGTGTCCACCTTCTGGTGGAGTCTGCCAACACGACTCAACTCTCTCTTTGGCACTCTGCACTGCCTTTGTGAGGTTTTCACAGTAAGCGATCAGGGCATCAGAAGCAATGTGCACATCAGCATTTCTAAGATCAATCACACCTGGCATCTGCATTGGGCGTCCAGTAATAATCTCATGAGGGCTCAGTCCTACTGATCTGTTAGGTGATGCTCTCATACTACACAGTACTGCAGGCAGTGCTTCAACCCATGGTACTCCTTCCTGATGCATTTTGCTTAGCCTGGTTTTGATTGTTCTGTTTGATCGTTCAACCTGTCCTGATGCTTGTGGCCTATAGGGACAGTGAAGGTTCCACTTAATCTTCAACATTCTAGACACTTCCTTGACTACCTGTCCTGTGAAGTGGGTACCTTGATCTGAGTCAATGCAATCTGGTAATCCCCATCTGGGAATGAAATCAGTGACAAGACATTTAGCAGTATGTGCAGCTGTAGCACGCCCTGTTGGATAAGCTTCTACCCATCTTGAGAACGTGTCTATTACTACCAAAACGTCAGTTTTTCCTTTACAAGGGGGCAACGATATGTAATCCACTTGCAGGTGACGAAATGGCCCTGGTGGAGCTGGGGTATGTGCTGCTGGTGTAGTGGCTGCTGGTACATCATTATTTTTCTGACATGTAACACATCTCTTGACTGTTTCAGTGGCTGCGTTTCTGAATTTTGGATTCCACCATTGATTTGAGAACCTGTGATTCATCGTTGCTGGACCACTATGACCCAAACTGTGTATTTGTTGAGCCAAATATGGCAACAGTGATTCGGGAGCAACATACTTTCCCCCTTTGGTCCAGCAGCCGGATGAATCCACAGTGGCTCCTTTGTCTAACCATGTCCATGCTTCATATAGAGGAACGTCTTTATACAGATCAACGATTGATTCAGGAGGTAGAATTATCTTCTGTGCTGTACTACCTGAACACACTTGTACAGTTGCATAGAAACAAGCCTGTTTAGCCGCTACATCAGCAAGAGCATTACCTTTAGCTTCCGTAGTATTAGTTGTGAGATGTGCTTTCACTTTGATCACCGCTAATTTCTTTGGGAGTTTCATGGCAAACATTAAATCTTTCACTAATCCAGCATGCTTAATGGGGGATCCAGCAGAAGTTAGAAATTTTCTGGTTTGCCAAATGACACCAAAATCATGAATTACCCCAAAAGCATACCTGGAATCTGTGTAGATATTTGCAACCGATCCTGAAGCTAGCGTGCATGCTCTAGTTAAGGCTACTAGTTCTGCAGCTTGAGCTGAAAAATGATCTGGAAGACGACCTGAAGCAACTACTTCAGTAGTGGAAGTTACTGCATATCCTGCTCGTCTGTTACCTTCAATAACTTGAGCTGAACCATCAACAAACAACTCCAATTCTGCGTTCTCTATGGGAGTTTCTGCTATTTCACTTGTCGCTGCATAATTAAGCGTAACACAATCATGAGTCATTTCGCCTTCATCCTCTAACACAAATTCAGTCATTGCAGACATCATACATGAGGATGGGTTCGTGACTGGTGCACGCTGTATAACAATATTCGGGGCTGTGAGAGTTGCTAACCAATTTCCCCAACGGGAGGAGGTGACAGAAGTGACTTTTGCTTGATTCATTAGTGCGGACACTGCGTGAGGGCCCAATTTTGTAGGAATTACTGTAATTTCTGCACCTGTATCAAGCAAAAAATCAATCTCTTTCTCTTTTATGCTACCTTTCACAAAAATTATTTGGTCATTGTGTTGGATTACAGGGGAAAGGTAGCTACTCACAGCCCCAATAATTAGTTTTTTTCCTGGTCTTGTTGTGCTCTTAGAAGAGCCTGAACTAGCTGACCTAGAGTTTCAGTGGTCACTGGCGGAACTACTTCAGGGTTGTGTGCAGGCTGAGAAGGAGCAGAATTATGCATAGCATTTCTTTTACTATCTTGCAACTTCTTCCTACACTCTTTCTCCCAATGTCCTAATTTTGCACAGTATTTGCATTTGCTTTCTCTTTTAGACCATCTATTGTCTTGTTTCGTTGTGTTAAACGTAGCTGCTGCTACTCTTACTTTTGCCTTGACATCAGCATCTCTTTCCCATGTAGCTAACCTGTCTAGGTTACTTCTGAGAGTTCTGTTAGACCAAGTTAGATCTAAGAATGGTAAAGCTTTTCTGTATTCGGCTACAAGGCCATCTGACCAGATACGAACCAGGGGTCCCTTGTCATTTAGCACACTTTCAGGGTCATCAACAATTCCACTGTAAATTACAGCTGACTGACAAAATCTCTCAGTATATTCACTCACAGTTTCTTCTTTCCTTTGCACACAGGTAGTAATTCTAGACCAATCTATTTTGGGTCCTAAGATATTCTTTAGGATTTTCAAAATACCTTCTCTTAAATCACCCTTACTGGCATTTCGCAGTTCAGAAGTAACAGCAGATTCAAAACTGTTGAATTCAGATTCAGTTAAAATTTGTGACATCAGCTGCGTGACTTCTGTCAACGACATGTCATAAAGACGCATTTTACTGATCAATGTTCTTCTAAATTCAGAAAAATGTGTGCGTGCTGACGGTAAACTTTGAGATAGTCTCTCTATATCTTTAGGACCTAAAGCTTTGGCAACAGTTTGTATTTGCACAACAGAAGAATTGAGAGGAACACTATCAGTTTCCTCAATCCCCTGCGATCTTCTCCTCGCACCACACACATTGACTGAATTTACAGGCACATCAGTTACTGATTGGAGAGCTACATCTGTTTCAAAGAACGCTTGTAAATCAGGGTAAATGTTATCAGGCTGACTAACTTTCACATCAGTTTTTGCTGCAGCTTTCTTGAGGTTCAATTTCTTAGTCAAAGTGGATACTCTAGCACGGAGTTCATCGTTCTGTTTCTCTAGCTCTGAGTTACGCTGAGACTGTTGTGTCGCTAGTGTTACACTGAATTATCTGTGACAACAGAGAATGCCTTTCACATTGTTCTTACGAATACTTGCTCCTAGTACCTTTTTACACTCATCTACCGACCAAGTCTTGTCTGGATGAATCTCATATTTCTGCGTTAGTTCTTGTCTAAATTTTTCAGTGACTATTAGGTCCATTTGTTCCCCTAACAGTGTTTTGAATTCACTATCTGACCACAGAGGAGTCGCAAGACCACTCTTTTCTGTGGTTGGAATCAGCTTAGCATTCCTTCTGACCATTTTGCAAGTTTCTTCTGTACCACACTAAACAAACACTAAACAAAAAAAAACAAAAACAAAAACTTCTCTGATCAACAGAGGGTACACTTTGTTAAAAAAAAGCTTAACTATTGTTAACTTTCCAAATTACCAACACTTCACACTTAACTTCCCTGCCTGACACAGAGGATAACTTATTTTTAGCACGTAATGCCAAAAAATCTTCCCTGCCTGAAAGAACAGAGGATATATTTTCATCTCTAAAATAAAAACTTTAGAGGATAAACTCATCTCTAAAATAAAAAACTTTAGAGGATAAAATTTAGTTAAACAAACCCTACAGATGTATGTTAACTCTTCTCTGACGGCACAGAGGATACACTGGTCTTAGGTTCTTTTGGATTAGAGACAGCACTCACCACAACCCTTGGTTGCGAGAAAAATTCAGTCTGGGAATCCTTGTTCAGCTTGAAGTTTCGCTGGATTCCAAAAGATGCAGATCTTTGTTTGAGCTTGAAGTTTTTCAGGTGAGGAAGCTGGAACTCTATCCGGGACACGGCAGCATCTGTTGAAAACTCTGTTCTTCTAAAGTGTAGAAAACTCAGAAGAGAAGACCAGGAGACTTCGGATTGGATTGTCAGCAGAATTTCTTTATTCTATGACATGTCTTGTTATCTGTAGTCATCGAAAATCTCATCTTAAGTCATTTTTACAGGGTATCTTTATAGGCAGAATTGGAGGAGGGACTTTTTGGAGGTTGAGACAAAACATCAAAGAAAGCAAACATCTGAGGGAGGCGTTAGTTCGTTACGGGAAGCTTCCCGTGGTCCAATAAACCTAACGAATCCACGTCTGGCCAGGACAAAACCTATTTGCAGAACAAATGTTGAATCTCTCAGTAGTCTGACTCATTGATCTTACCATTATCATAGAGACAAAAAGCACAGCTGTCCCAAGCCCAAATGGTCAGGAAACGATCTCAAGCACCTTTGCCCCGACACCTCTTATTCAGGAAGTGAATTCAAATCAAACATAGAATAAAATTTGTAATCCTTCAGATGTATACATCTAATTTTCACAAAATTGAACCTCATGACTGGTTTTGTGATCCAGGGTCAAATATTATGAATTGCTGCACAAACATTTTATTTTTTATGATGATGATAATTCAGCTTTGATCACAGAAATAAATTACATTTAATATAATTTATATTATATATTTATATTATATACAATATATTTTAATTTATATTAAAATATATTCAAATAGAAAGCATTTATTTTAATTAATAAAAAATATTTCACAATATTACTGCTTTTGCTGTATTTTGGATCAAATAATGTAGGCTTGGTGAGCAGAAAAGAACAAAAAACATTCAAATCCTACTGTTCAATAACTTTTGACTGGTAGAGTATTTTTTCTGACATTTGTGTGATTGATCTCTCATCAGGTGAGTTACACAGGGTCCCTGGCCTGCGGCGGATGGGACTGTGAATGTGCCTTCAGTAGACAGCAGAGCTGCTGTTGTGTTGCACAGCCTCTGTTTGAGCTCGAGGAGGCCACGTTCATACGTGTGGTTGGCTTATGGGAAGGACTGTCTCATCTGAACAGCCAAATAGAGGAGCTCACAGGTATTGTTGCCTCATACAGCGGGTGAAATAAGTATTGAACACCTCACCATGTATCTCAGTAAATATATTTCTAAAGGAGCTGTTGACTTGATATTTTCACCAGATGTCGGTAACAACCCAAGCTATCCATACAAAGAAAGAAAACAAAACAAACAAGTTCAGAAATTCAGAACGCAATCCTGCTCCTCATCAGTGGAAATTAATATTAGCTGTTCAGTACCAGGATGATGAAGATGATCCAAACACAGCCACTGGTTTCAGAGACTAGATCAATCACATGACTTGAATCCAATAGAAGATAAGAACTAGAGGTCAGAGGTCATAGAAGAGGTCACAGATCACACACCTGAGCAGTGCATGCGATAGTTTCTCTGCAGAAGCGGTCATCACCAACAAAGGCTTTGTACGAAGCATTAAATACATTTCAGTAAGCGTGTTCAATACTTGTTCCCCGTTTCATTCTCATTCGATTGCTTGGGTTGTTACCGATATCTGGTGGAAATGTCAAGTCAACAGCACCTTTAGAAACATATTTACTGATAAAAACAGTGACGTGTTCAATACTTATTTCACCCGCTGTATTTGCTTCTCATTTAAAAAAAAAAAAAAAAAACATTTGAACAGTTACATTTTCCTTGCTTTCTGTCCCTTCCTGAAGCTGGATGCAAAACATCCTTCACTGCTGCGATGCTTCCAATGAGTGGATGTCTTGGGCCGTTTACCAGCAACGTGTCCATCTCTTACCAGTCTATCTCCCTCAATCATGGCAATGGGTACAATCCTGCGCTGGGTAAGAAGGCCACAAAACACTGCGCCAATGCGGCAGAATGTCTGGAAATGAGTGGAAAATAGGAGATTATAATCACACTAATCTATGAAACAGAAGCAGAATGAGCTTTTGTCTAAATCATTCGTTAAGCTGTTTTGATGTAAATTATCGGATTTATGAAAGTATTTGTTTTTTTCAAAAAAGTTACACCTAATCCAAGCGATGTAAATGATGCATAAAAGATCTGAAAGTTGTGTTTTAACACTGATGACAGTATTTTGATAACACATAACATAATAATATTTCACGGGTAAGATGCAGTTCGACTTAGTTGTTTAATATGACAGCTATGAAAAATGTATTTAAAAAAACGTCAGCTGTCATATGAAAGCTGGTAAGCTTCTGGTCTAAAACTTTTAGTGTTTTTTTTATATAAAAATAATTCATGTGGCTTCATTGTTGATTTGCTTACCTGTGATTCTTATAATAATGGCATTCATATTCATCATAGCTGTATCAAAGGTCAGTTACTTTCTAATAAATATGAAATATTTTGATTTTATTTTATTTTACATTAGTTTACAAGGACAGATTACAGTGAATCACCCAGATACTTGAACTATAAAAATACAAAAAATACTGCAGCTTTTGCCCAGATATTATAAAGTCTACCTGTGGAGTAATGCATAACAGTTTTAAGGGGGGGGGG
The DNA here is from genome assembly GCA_027422405.1 of Ptychobarbus kaznakovi. Classification (NCBI taxonomy): domain Eukaryota; kingdom Metazoa; phylum Chordata; class Actinopteri; order Cypriniformes; family Cyprinidae; genus Ptychobarbus; species Ptychobarbus kaznakovi. The sequence continues at coordinate 3,553,842 of CM049813.1, forward strand.
GATACTAAGAGGGGGGGGGGCATACTAAGAGTTTTGTTTATATTTAATTTAAGTCATGATGAAGTCAAGTATATGCAATGCAACTGATTAAAACTACAGCTTATATGTGTCTCTGGAGCACAAAACCAGTCTTGAGTCGCTGGGGTATATTTGTAGCAATATCCAAAAATACATTGTATGGGTCAAAATTATACATTTTTATTTTATGACAAAAATCATTAGGATATTAAGATAATGTTCCATGTCAAATTATTACCATAAATATATCAAAACATAATTTTTGATTATTAATATGCATTGCTAAGAACTTTAAAGATGATTTTCTCAATATTTAGATTTTTTTTGCACCCTCAGATTCCAGATTTACAAATATTGTCCAATCATAACAAACCATACATCAATTAAAATGTTATTTATTCAGCTTTCAGATTATGCATACATTTCAATTTCGGAAATGTGACCCTTATGGTTTTGTGCTCCAGCGTCACATTTCAATGATATATACACTCTTAAAAATAAAGGTGCTTCATGATGTCATAGAAGAACCTTTTTGTCTAAATGGTTCCATAAAGAACCTTCAACATCTAAAGAACATTTATTTTTCTTTGTGGAGAAAGATCTTCAGATTATAAAAAGGTGAGAAGAACCTTTGACTGAATGGATCTTTGTGGAACCAAAAATGGTTCTTCTGTGGCATCGCTGAAGCACCGTTATTTTTAAGACTGTAGGCTAAACTAATCTCCTGGTTAGACTCATGCATTGCATGCAGTTCAAGTGGTCCTTGCACAGCCAGCTTCTCACATTAAGTTTGAACAGAATCAGCCAAGCAGATGTCTGATTCTTCACAGGTACGTTCACGGCTCCTCGCGCTGGCCTCTACTCCTTCTCCTTCACGGCGTACTCCAGCGTCGGCCGTGCCGGTCAGCGGCTCTACCAGAAGGTGCAGCTGATGAAGAACGGCCAGCTGATCGCCTCGTCCTGGGAAGATAACCGTGAGGATTCGGAGGACAGCAGCTCTCAGACGGTTCTTCTGCAGCTCAGACGAGGCTGTCAGGTGTATGTGGAGCTGCTGTCAGGCAGACAGCTGTGTGGAGACACCCAGGGCCAGAACACCTTCAGCGGATACCTGCTCTATCCCGTCTCTGAGCAATAACTCTACACGCATACAGCTATCTTCATCAGAGATTAAATCAATGAAAAACAAGATATCTGGCTGGGAATCTGGTCAGTCTTCAAATACAATTGTCATAAAGTACCCTACCCTTGCAAGACAGTGTATGGCTTTATGAATAAAGGTGACTTTAAGAGTTTTCTGTGGTGTTTATTCCTTCTAGTTTATTGACATCTTTTTATATACTGAATAAAAATATAAAACCAGTTATTTCACTTTAATGACAATTAAAATAACCTATTCCTAGCCATAAAAATTCAATATTTGACTAGTATAATTAACTAGTATAATTTTATGTTAGATTTGTATATTTCCGAATGAAAGTCTAGGATATAATAATAATGATATCTGTATACATAAAGGTCATTTGGAAAGTTTTAAGGAGTTTCACTGTGATCCATATATTTTTTGGTAACACTTTATTTTTGGGTTTCTTAACTAGTTGTTATTAGCATGCATATTACTAGAATATTAGACATTTATTTGTAGTAACTAAGCACATATTAATGCCTTATTCTACATCCCCAGTCCTACCTAACACCTAAACTTAACAACTACCTTACTAACTATTAATAAGCAGCACATTAGGAGTTTACTGAAGGAAAAGTCGTAGTTAATAGTGAATAAGTGTTTCACAATCGGCAATTTTTTCAGCAAAATCAATCTTTATAAAGAAGCACACAAATATGACAAGATACAGTTTGCATTAAAAGTAATGGTCGATTAAATAAACCCCTCTGTTAAAAACACAGGTGAAATTTTATTTTAAGGACCAATTCTCATGGTTAACTAGCATGCATGTTACTAGCTGTCTGCTTATAAAGCACGTATTAATGCCTTATTCTGCATGACCCTATTTTAGATCCCTTAAATTCACTTCCTTACTAACTACTAATACCCACAAATTGGGAGTTTATTGCGGCGAAAGTCATAGTTAATAGTTCTTTAATATTGGACCTGAAAATAAAGTGACTAAAATAGAGTAACATTGCATGCTTTCCACATTACACACACTGGGGAGTATTGTGTACATACAAGGCCTTGTTAGCGGTTGCTTCCTAAGTTCAGTAAATCATCTCGCTTCAGCTCTCTCTTATTCCCCTTCTGCATGGAAATACCTCACCGTATACCGCTGACGAAGCGTGCTCACTGTGTATTCATCTAATCTATACAGTCCATCTGTCAAACTATCCCATGTGTGTATTCATGTAATCTATACAGTCCATCTGTCAAACTATCCCATGCATGTCCCTGTCTAAACTCCACCTCGAGTCTTCCTCTGATGCAGTGATGTGGTATTTGGGGAATTCTGCTCTCGGACCAAACGACAGACTCTTGGCTTGATTCCTGTCCTCATCCAAGCCTCTTCCCAAATAAGGCTTTGCTTTAACAGAGAGGAGGGTAGGCTTGAGAAAAACAGCATGTCCTTTAAAGGCATCAATATCCTTTTCTCTGGCCACTCTTACCGAATGCCTCGTTTCTTATTTCTCTGATGGAAAAGACATCTCGTCCTGAAACAGCGATAGAGGCGAGTCTGCTGAACATAAAGCTTTAGGGAGACTGGTGACTGTACGAACGACAAAGTCATCTTCATTTTCACTAAAGTAAGTATGTTTTTCATATGCTTTCTAATCCTATCGCTTTTAAATGATGTAAAGTAATAATCCATGCAGTTCTACAATACATAATACTATCTTTCAAAAAAGACCAGCTTAAACTTAGTATATTTCATGACTCTTTGATTGCAAGTCGTTATCAAGTTCACGTCAGCGTTTCTGTAATATTTGACATTTTGATGTGTAGCGGGAGATTCTTCTTTGTTGTACACTTATGCATTTTAATTACAGCATTTGTATTAAACATGTATATCTTTCTTCATAAACATTTAATGCAGACCTTGTCTATTTCAGTCCCCCTGCATTATCATTGATGCAGAACAAAACTAAACTAAATATATACATTATTTATATGTTTATTATGGCATTTATTAGTCTGGTTGATACTGTAGATAGATAAAGTGGAGGATTAATTAACTAATCAGTGAGCTTTGTGAAGAAGCCAGCATGAACTTTGAGGATACATGCTCATATTAGGTGTAGATTATTACAAATGACTAATGCAATATTGAAATATAAAACTATATGGAAACGTATTCTGTCATTCTGGATTCTTTCATCATTTACTCACCCTGGAGTTATTCCAAACCAGTATGAGTTTCATTTTTCTGTTGAAGACAAAAGAAGATGTTTTAAAGAATGGCAGAAATCAAGCAGTTTCTGGTCCCCATTGACTTCCATAGTTTTTTTTTTTTGGGGGGGGGGGGGGTACAATGGAAGTCAATGTGAGTAAATTGTGGACAGGATTTTCATTTTGCATTTTGGGGTGAAATATCTCTTTAAATGACACTTACAATCGTGTAAATGTCATAGCATTAGAAAATACAAGTACTTTAAGTGTAGTCTAATATATAATATTTTGTAAAACCAGAAACCATTAACATTTGACACATTTATACTGGTATATTGTACTTTTTATTATATAATTTAATCTAAAATAAAAAAATACATACAAATTTTAGCAAATACATTGTTATTTTTTGTTCTGAAATAAATAATATTGTTTTATAAATGAATGAATGAATTGAACAAAAAGTTGCAGATGTAATGCATGACTTTAAACTCATTCCTTAAGGTTGGGGCTTCAGAGGAACATGTAAAGCACAGAATGGCAGCACAGGTGAAGGTGCTGCTCTCTTTGAGTGTGTGTGTGTGTGTGTGTGATGTGAGCTTCGCTTTGATGGTGTTACAATATAACTGATGGTGTTTTCTGGAGGAACATGTTCATCTGATCCGCTCTTATTCAGCTGTACAGTACTGATTTCTCCATCCACCTCCACTCGAGCACTATATGAACATGTGAATATCTCAGCCTCTGCGTTGCTTTTTGTATAAGAGTTTAGCTCAAGTTATCTATTTGACATAACATATTTTATATAATTGAGCTGAACTGTTTGCTATTACACATGTTGGACTGTTTACACTGCGCAACATTTATAAGCATGATTTGTACTTTGGCTGCTTCCAACTGCATCATTGGCCTTTTCCACTTTATTCTGATGGTGATTAGCTTAATTTCAATGGATACAAGTTTGTTTCAGGAGAAGAGGATTTCAGGACAGGTGAAATAATGAAAAACTGTGTTCTTGTTTTGTATGTTTACACAACAACACATTATTCGTGTTAAAAATGTCTAGTAACATTTAACAGAGGACCATTTCAGACTGGAACAAAAACAATACAAGATTATAATAAATCTGACATATTATAAGACTTAACATATTGACTGCTCTTCTACGCAGGGAGCTTCAAGCATGGCAAACAAGGGTCCATCTTACGGGATGAGCCGCCAGGTGCAGGATAAAATCGAGCAGAAGTACGACCCTGAGCTGGAGGTGCGTTTGGTGGAGTGGATCGTGACTCAGTGCGGACTCTGGTGTTGAGAGACCGGAGGCTGGAAAACTGGGTTTCCAGGCCTGGCTCAAAGACGGATGTGTAAGTCATGCATGTGTGGTGTTCACACGGCAATCACGCAAGCAACATGTTCTTTACTTTAAAGACACGACTGCCAAGAAACAGACTTTGACAGCATTTTATTTATTCATTCATTCGTTCTTTCTTCAACCAAGAAAATGTAAAACCTTGAGATTTAAAAATCTGTCCTGGCCAAGACAAGCAACATGTGAAGTTTCATAAAAATAATGCTTCAAGAAAAGACATACATAAATGTTATGTGGTGGCCAAAATAGTTAACGCTTGGCATATTTAACGGGTTTCAGTTGTTTGTGTTGACTTGGCCATTACAATACCCCTAAAACAAACTATTGCCAGAACTACCCGTGATGGATGTAATCTACTGGAGCATTAATAAATGCAGGACTGGCACCTCAACCCCATCCAGCAAACTTGGGGCGAGTTAAAAAATAAAATGGACAGATCTATTGTACATGTGCGTGAGCTGCAGAAGACACGGGATCACATTAATGTTGAAGTCCTCAGGAAATATATCATCTCTATACCAGAGAGATGCGCTGCTGTGATCACTGCAACAGATGGACATATCAAATATTACAGTTAGAAGTGGATCAAAACAATACGACACACTTCATCTGATATCTGCTGTGCTCAGAGCAACCATGCTGCATTAACATTATGAAGTCATGTTTTGGAGGCAAAAAATTTCAATATTTTCAGATCTGTTGTGTGTTCTTTCGGCCACCACTGTATGTAAGTCATCTCATAAATCATCAGTCCGTTACAATCAGATGTAAATTAAACAGCTACAATCAGATAAACCAAAAAACAAATCATTTAAAATCAACTTGAATTCTTTTAACAAGATCAACTCTTGAACACATTATGTTGTAGCTGAATCCAGAAAAATTAAGCAGCATGTCTAAAGTACCCTTTTCCCGGAGACCAGCTGTTGGGTGAATCATAAATATTCATAATACAGCACAAAATAATAATAATAAATACAAACAAAACTCCATCTCTCCCATTGGAATTAAACCGGTGACCTCTGCTCTGTAAACATCCATGAATATAACCAACGGAAATAGATCACAAAAGTATTCCTTCCACATGTATTTTGGACATGAGATATATAACTTGGAAACATGGTGAAAAATATATCTACTTGATGTTTGACTTTTAAATAAAACTATAACAGGGATAATAAATCACAATGTTAATGAAGTATTATTATTAATATAAGACTAATATTAACTGTATTTATCCCCCAGGGGAAACTAATGTTACTAATGATGGGAACTAACTGAACTGTTATCGTAAACAACTGTCATCCATACATATTAATTTTAATAATTCATCTGAATTGTCTATTATTGTGGTTTGTGAGATCACAGATTGCGCCGCACACACAAACATTCAGGAGTACAGAAACTTGCGTCAACGGTGCCCTGTGACTTTTTATTAATTTAATAAAATAGCTTACAGGATCGGTGCATTATATTCATCCGCAACGAGGAGGTAAAACCTCTGTGTTTGAAGTAACACAGCTTCATTGTTTGTAGAGACATGCAGACGCAGGTAGTTCACACACGCAGCTGTCACCTCTCTCTCAATAATTAATTCAAGTAGCTAAATGATTGAATTAATTAATTCAAATAAATGTGATCATACTGCACTATTTCTTCTCGTCAGGTGGTTCTTGCCTTCACTTCGTACATTTAAAATCATTTAATGCACAGCTAGCCATGCATTATCCCTTATGTATTCACTCTTTTAGCAGTATTTTTATGGCAACATTCTTGGTGTACCCAAAATGTGCTTACACTATTACCTTCATACATTTCTCTGGTGGAAATAAAGCTTCGCTGTTTGGTCCCTCTGTCATAGTTAATCTAGTGTGTGTAGTAGCCTCCGTGGGGGTGCATTTGCACTTGTGGTGCAGAGGGTCCGAGAGGCCAGCTTGTAAAAACAGTAGGGTTCTCCTCTCAGGGGCAGTGGATGCAGTGGGATCAGGTCCTCGAGCGCTTGCTGTCCTGGAGGGAACTCTGGAGTGCTGACCAAGGCAAACTGACCTTCCTCTTGCATGCTGTAGCTGACCGATTACCAACTCCAAACAACCTAAAGGTCTGGGGCCATGATGCTGCAAGCAGGAGGTCCAAATGCAATGGGAGAAGGTTGCTATAGATGGAGGCATGACAAGGTTCTTATTAAAATTGCCAAATTGACAGACTTCCAGAGGGTCAAAGCCAATACAGGCACCACCACCCAGATGAGTCAGTTTCCTAAAGCAAGGAGACAAGACTACCAAGTTAAGAAGAACTGATGGTACCCTGCCCAGTGGCCGCTCAAGGTGGTTGTGTTTAATGAGAGATCACAGTTGGACCCCTTCTGCAGGTGAAGGCTTATCTGGAGCTCGCGGCAACTTCGGGTGAAGTGTACAGGTTGAGGGGCAAACACTCATGACCCGAAAGAGTGCAGAGGGATTTCCAACAGTATGAGCGCTTTGACCACGCTGCCAACGACTGCCACAAACAGGAATATATCACACCCGTAGTATCTCCTGCAGTTTCTGCCTGTGGTAAAGCATCGCTGATGATTAGCTCACCTATATTTGAAAAGGTTTTTTTTTTTAAACAAATGTTAAACACCAAACCGATATTGTACTCCCATTACATGGTATGGAAATGATAAATAACTTGATCATCATAATACATTACTAACATGAAAATCACATTTTGTTTTAAGGTCCAATTCTTGCAATTAACAAACCATTAAATACAACGTTTACCTCAATAAAATACCCATTTGCTGCTTACTAATAGTTAATAAAGTAGTTGTTAAGTTTAGATACTGGGTAGGATAAGAGATGCAGAATATGGTCATGCAGTCTTTTTTAACAGACCAACTGATCACATTTCATGAAGAACCAATGAAAGCGGTAAAATTAGTGTTTTGACAAAATTATAAATTAATAAAAAAACTAGCTGATAACTAAACCTAGGCTATTCAGTAAAAAAATTTAAGTAGTAACTCCAAACTTGACACAATAAATGCTAAGACCAAGTAAAATGTCATAACATTTCTGTTGAGTGACACAGATACAACATTAAACCACACAAGTATCTGCATGATTTGGTCACTCAGTGTTATTAGAACGTGATTCATAATGGAAAGTAATCGTGTTTTCTGTACCGCTCTCAGGTTTTGTGTGAGCTCATTAATACTCTGTGTAAGAACAAGCCTGTGAAGAAGATCCAGAGCTCCAGCATGGCCTTCAAACAGATGGAGCAGATCTCACAGTTCCTCAACGCTGCGGAGCAATACGGCGTCATCAAAACCGACATGTTTCAGACCGTAGATCTGTGGGAGGGTGAGTTCAACAAAAGAAACATAGAACAGAACGAGAGCTGATAAAAACATCACAGCACTCCAGTCCATCAGTTAACATCTGGAGAAGATAAAAGATTACACTAATCCAGCATTAAGATGTTTTAACTAAAATACCATAGAGTCCATAATAACGCTTCCTCCAGTGAAACAGTGTTCTGGTCTGAATCAGGTCAGAAATCTGCACAGATGCCAAAACAGCTCTAAACAAATATGTAGCTGGATTTTGATGCGAGAGACAACAGCAGATGCACTTTTTCACCAGAGGAAGCTTAATTATGGATTATGGACTCAATGGTATTTTAGTTAAAACGTCTTCGTGCTGGATTTGTTTCATCTTTTGTCTTCTGCAGATGTTAACTTATGGACTGGAGTGCTGTGATGTTTTTATCAGCTCTCATTCTGATGGCACCCATTCACTGCAGTGCATCCATTGCTGAGACACTAATGCAGAGACACATTTTAAACAAATGTTTGGGTTAACTTTTCCTTTAATATGTTAGATTTTTTTTAAAGCTACTTGCCTTTTTTCAATTGCTTTTACTTTTGTAATAGGGTAAACATAATAATGCTTTAGGTTTAGAATCAGTAACAATAACTAATAGTACATTAATAATAATAATAATAATACACTATTAGAAAAAAACATTACTTGATACTTTGGGCCTGAAGTGTGGAAAATAAGATTTCTTATAAGTTCAACAATAACCTTTCAAATTAAATGATCCCAACAACCCAGTTGTAGAGTATTTTAAACCAGAGTTGAAATAAAACACTTAATAGGTTGAATATGAAAAAATACTCTCCAAACTGATTTCTATATCCTGATTTCTGACACAGGAGAATGTACAATTATCAATAATGCTACTGTAACAAATGTTTTAGCTGTTCAGGGACTGATGTGACATTCAAAACACAATAATAACCCTTGACTTGCATCCATAATTCAAAATATATTTTTGAATATTTATCACTGGACATATTTACCATAGACTATGGTTCCAACAAACATTCAACATCTAATTAGGACACATGAAGGAATCCCTGTAGACCGACTCCCAGCTAGAGCCCATATGAAAGACACTCAAAGCAGTTAATATCTTTATAGCTTGTGTAAATGAGCTGTGCTTGAACCCTGCTGCTGTCAGGAAAGGACTTGGCCGCGGTGCAGAGGACACTCATGTCTCTCGGCAGCATCGCCGTTACGAAAGATGACGGCTGCTTCCGTGGAGATCCCAACTGCTTCTTCAAGTGAGTCCCAGCGATCACACATGGCACATAGATCAAATCAATATTGTATTACTGTTGATATGTTAAATATCTGGCCTCTGTCTGCTTGCAGGAAAGCTCAGGAGAACCGGAGAGATTTCTCTGAGGACCAGATGAAAGAAGGGAAGAACGTCATCGGTCTGCAGATGGGATCCAATAGAGGGGCGTCCCAGTCGGGCACAACAGGCTATGGTAGACCTCGACAGATCATGAACCCATGAGCCAATCACTCGCCACGTCCTCCCGTCACCCGACCAGAACCACAGTGTAATACACATAAAGAACGACGAACTCCATTCCCAGTGTCAATGACAACTTGTGAAACATGCTTGGTGTGATTAAAACCTTCTTCGTTGAACAGTAGAATTGAGTGTTTCAATACACATTCCTGCTCTTATTGTAGTGTATGTTTTATAAGTCACGCTTACGGCGACTTATAATGCATTGATGTCATGCCAGATGAGGCTTGTGCAGTCTTAGGGTGAATCCCAATTCTCTGTCTTACCCCTTCCCCTTAGTTTTGCGCGTTCACGTGAGAGTAAGCGCTGTCCCAATTCTGGTTTTGATCGAGGGGTAGGGCTAAGGGGAAGGGGTAGATACCCCTTAAAACCAAGCATTTCCGCGAGCTTACTTGAAAGCAATGGGTACCCAGAACACACTGCGGCCATATATTTGCAACCATGCTCTTAATTGAAACGTTTTTAAAAATCGCTATTTTTCCACGCTAACATTACATTGCTGATTTACACAAGAGTCCCGCATTTCTCTGACTAGAGAAAACATCACTAAAACCCACGCAGTCGACAAACACACACTTGCAGACGGAGAGTTTGTGATCAACACTTGTCCTGGTGACGTAGCAGCCAGCTAGCGACGATGTATGATGACGTAACAGTAACCAAGTGTCGTCTCATTTCACAGGGATATGTTTTCACCCCTAGCGCTTAGCACTCGGTTTCGAGGGACAAGGGCTAGGGGTAAGACCAAGGGGTAGGCGAAGAGGAAAGGGTAAGACAGATAAATGGGATTCACCCTTAGTGAGTGTGAGACCGACTCGTGCAGAAATCAAATCAAATGAGTGCAACAGCGTATAGAGAAACGTATAGAATCTCAAACTCGGTTCACAGCTGTGCACAGTTTAGCTCCAACCCTAACCAAACACACCTGATCCAGCTAATCAAGCTCTTCAGGGGCCGTCTCATAAAACAACTGTACCAAATAAGCCAGGCTTATATCAATTAGTCTGACTCGTTGTCAGCTGATTTGGTTCAAAGTAAGTCAGACTAACTGAAATAAGCCTGGCTTATTCTGCGGTAGTAAAAAAATATGATATATGATTTAGGTATGCAGCATTGCACGACCAAGATGCATTACCCGAATATCAACGTGATTGCAATGTGATGCTGATTTCATAGTTCAATAAAAAGTGACTGACATTTTAGCCACAATATTGACTGTTTTTTCTCAATTTCACCGACGAAAATAGTTCCAATGAAAGCCACAGCAGACCTGCTCCATGTCTCCGAGAAACACAGCGGTGTTTCGTTACTGAATGAATCCGTGTTTTTAAACGAATCGAGTGATTCAGTGACTCATTCATAAAGACAGACCCTCGTTTCTGAACGAATCAGCCGTTTGAACAAATCTCAGTCATTTGCTGCCACCTACTGGTGGTTTGGTTTCATATTTAAAAGCATCACCGCATTTTTCCCAACATTTCTTATTTGTATGTTTAAAAAATATTTAAAACATTAATCGTATTAAATTATTTATGAAATCTTGCAGTGTAAATGCATTTACAGAGAATATCTGTAACTTAGTCCAGATTGGAGGAATTGTAATGCTTGATACATTTTTATGTAAATATTTGTTTTTGCATTGATAACAGTTTCGTTTTTTCTTTGCGTATGCTGTAAATTATAGTTCTTAGGAAGAAAATCGGTATCGGCAAAAATCTGTATTGGCTGATAAAAAAAAAACATAATCGACCAAGAAAATTGCAATCGGAGCATCTCTATTCTTGTCTTTTAGGCCGATTTCACCGATCAAGCTTATATTTCACTACCTGTCATACAGAAAGACTTCTTAGCAACCAATCAGTTCCTCATAATCAGCTTCACTCGCCTCATTACAGAAATGAATTGGCTTGCGATCGACATTGTGTTGATTTTAAGAGCTCGTCTACAATCACACAATACCGTAACCCATGCACAGATCACAGAGATAGTACAACAGATTCCCTTTTTCATTTATTCAAACCCTATCTGAGTTCTGGTTCACAAGAATACCACACTTCAGTAAAAAAAAAAAGAAAAAAAAGGCTAGATTCAGTAAAACATCTGCAGACCTCCAGTTTAAACAATCTCTTTCTGTCTGTCAAGATTCAAGTGTCAGAGGTATTTATACCTAATAGACCTAATAGTGACACATTCAATGCGTCACGATAAAAAAAAACCATTATATTAAACTCCATAAAATATCAGCCAATCACATCACATTCTCTCACAATCATCCAATCATATATATATATATATATATATTCTCATGAACACATCAGCAAATAAATCAAAGGCAACCAAAAATAGAGCATTTGCTCACATGCCCAAACAAAATCGAAGCGCAACCTGAAATTTCAAACAAAAAAAGTGGAGACAAAGAGAGAACCGGTTTCCCCGAGTGCTACGTGTCCTCATCAGCAGCAATGAGCGGGACTTTAGTCTCATCGTCCATCTCTGGCTGGATTTCCACCACTTCACTGTCCTCTAGACGCGTGGATACGGCCTGAAAGCCTCGGTGGCGTCCGGTCCGGCTCATACTGCACCCGCGCCAGTCCCAGTAAGTGAGGGTCGTCTCCAGAGTGTAATAGAGCGACCAGAAGAGAGCGAAGCAGCCCAGCAGCAGGAGAGACTGCAGAGCACAAAACAACACCTTCACCATCAGCCACTGGGTACTCGTCCATTCACACTACATGCTTTATCATCAACATCATCAATGTTTAAATCAGTGGAGTACATTCTTTGAATAGAAACATCAGCATTTATCTGAACTTAAAAGCTTTCGTAAGATTATTAAAAAACTAAAAAGTGACTGTTTAATCTAGTCACTTTACATTATTGACACTATTTTTATATTGTAAAGTTGCTTTGACACAATCTGTATTGTTTAAAGCACTATATAAATGGAGGTAACTTGACTATACCAATCAAAATAGCATTTCCAAATTTTAAAAAAATTATAGAAGTAAACACTTATTAAGCAAGGATGCTTTAAATTGCTGATAAAGACATTTATGATGCCCCAAAATATTTCTATTTCAGATAAATGCTGTTCTTCTGAACTCTTTATTCATCAAAGAAACCTGAAAGAAAATCTACTCTGCTGTTTTCAAGATAATTAATAATGATAATAATATGTTTTTGAGCAGATTTAGAATGATTTCTGAAGGATCGTGTGACTGGAGAAATGATGCTAAATAGTCAGCTTTGAAATGACAGAAATAAATTACATTTTAAAACATATTCAAATGGAAAACATAGTAAAACAAAATTTCACAAATGTACAGTTTTTGCTGCATTTTGGATCAAATAAATGCAGACTCGTGAGCAGAAGAGACTACTGTTCAAAAAGTGTTTGAAATAAGTTCATTTTGTGATCTGATGTGGCTTCTTATCACAGAATGAGGCAGAAAATAAATGATATACTGTAATAAAGGCTATGTGATTAGAAATAGACTTATTAGTTAATCATTATGAAAACACCTGAGATGGCTTGAACACAGATCAACCATATATTGTCGCAGGCGAGTGTTTATCGTCCTTACATTTCATCATTCAAAGCGTTTAACGTTATATCTTATTTTTTATTCCATTTTTAGCAATAGCAATGCTTTTATCCATATTAGGGATTTCCTGGAACCTCATTAATTTGATTACTTCTGTGATGCATGTGTGTGTTTTCTGCGTGCGTCCAGTTTGAATAAAACACAGTACATGTGTCTATAGCGCACAATAATGGCCAATCCATCCTATTTTAGGAAATATAATACCTCTATTCAAAAGAAATGTTAAGCAGACATAAAATAAGCCACGCTTTGTCCAGTGTACAGGAGTTTTGTTGTTGCACTAATGTGCCAAGCTATCAGAACCGAACCGAAAACCATGGTTAAAAACCGAGGTACGTGTTGACCCGTGGACGAACTGTATTGTATTAAGCCATACAGTAGTTGAGCACGTGACCGTGTTTTCAAGAAGACACACCTTCAGGCTGTTCGAGGTGAACGGGCTCACGGTTTCAGGAGGAACGTCGATACCAGGAGGGCAGGGAAGAGCAAAAGTGCTGTTCAGATACTGTCCACTCATGGCGTCTTCAACAACCCTGACAATTCAAACAAACACACACACACACATCGCATATTAACACTCAACTGGGAAACAGATTCAGTGACGATCATATGAAACACTTTAGCATGTCATTAACACATGTATGCACAAAACCAGTCTTATGTCAAAGCAATAGACAACAATACATTGTATGGGTCACAATTATACATTTTTATTTTATACCAAAAATCATTAGGATATTAAGATCATGTTCCATGAAGATGTTTAGTAAATTTCCTATCATAAATATATCAAAACTTAATTTTTGATTAGTAATATGCATTGCTAAGAACTTCATTTGAACAACTTTAAAGGTGATTTTCTCAATATTTAGATTTTTTGGCACCCTCAGATTCTCAAATATTGTAATATCATAACAAAACATACATCAATGGAAATATTATGTATTCAGCTTTCAGATGATGCATACATATACATTTAGAAAAATTAACACTTAAGACTGGTTTTGTGCTCCAGGGTCACTTGTTCACTATTAACTATATTTTCTTTCACAGAACAACAAACTGGATGCTAAACAGTCAGGTTTCAGGAGTGGCCATTCAACTGAGACTGCGCTACTTCAGTCATGAAGCCCTGCGAATTGCAAAAGCGATTATCATCAGTCCTCATTTGCTGGATCTGTCTGCCGCTTTTGATACTGTCATCATCAGATCCTCCTGATCACTGGACATCACAGGGATTCCACTTCGCTGGTTTGATCTCACTGGTCGGTCTTTCAAGGTGGCCTGGGGAGGAGAGGTATCCAAAACACATCAATGGTCACTGGGGTTCCCCAGGGATCGGTTCTTGGACCTCTCCTTTTCTCCACATACACTACATCGCTGGCTATCATAAAGGCACATGGCTTCTCCTACCATTTCTACGCTGATGACACACAGCTCTATCTCTCATTTCGACCAGATGATCCAACGGTAGCTGCACGGATCTCAGGCTGCCTGGCGGACATCTCGGCATGGATGAAAGAACACCATCTACAGCTCAACCTGGCAAAGACTGAGCTTCTCGTCTTCCCTGCAACTCCAACTCTACAGCATGATTTCACGATTCAGTTAGGTTCGTCAACAATTACCCCATCAGCTTCGGTCAGAAATCTTGGTGTAATCTTCGATGACCAGCTGACCTTCAAAGAGCACATTGCAAAGACTACTCGATCTTGCAGGTTTGCACTACACAACATCAGGAAGATCAGGCCCTTTCTGACAGAGCATGCTGCACAACTTCTTGTCCAGGCCCTTGTCATTTCTAGACTGGACTACTGCAATGCTCTTCTAGCTGGACTTCCATCAAACACAATCAAACCTCTACAAATGATTCAGAATGCAGCAGCACGACTGGTCTTCAACGAGCCCAAAAGAGCCCATGTTACACCTCTCTTTGTCTCCTTGCACTGGCTACCAGTTGCAGCTCGCATCCAGTTCAAGACACTGATGCTTGCATATAGAACAACCACAGGCTCAGCACCCACCTACTTCCACTCACTATTACGAATTTACATCCCCTCCAGAAGTCTGAGATCTGCTAGTGAGCGACGCCTCATGGTACCATCACAGAGAGGCTCAAAATCACTCTCCAGAACATTCTCTTTCACCATTCCTGGCTGGTGGAATGCTCTTCCTACCCCCATCCGGAATGCTGGATCCCTGTCAATTTTCAAGCAACAACTGAAAACTCATCTCTTTCAACTCTACTTGACTTCATCATAAAAAAAAAAAATAAAAAAAATAACTTTTTCAAACTCTTCATCTTTCTCTTTATCTTTCTCTCCTTCTCTTGCTAGCTTGTATTTATTTGAACAATCCCTGAGACTTGGTGTTATGGGCACTTCCTCTGTATGTTTGCCTCTTCAAGATGAATCGCTTTATGTACTCCCCAATTGTAAGTCGCTTTGGATAAAAGCGTCTGCTAAATGACTAAATGTAAATGTAAACTACAACTTTTGTTGAAATAAACTCCTAATTTCCTTTGTATTAATAGTTAGTAAGGTAGTTGGTAAGTTTAGGTATGGGGTGAATTAAGGATCCAAAATATGATCATGCAGAATAAGGCATTAATATGTGCTTTATAAGAACTAATTAACAGTCAACATCCTTAATGCTGTCAAACGATTAGTCGCATGCAAAATAATAGTTTTTGTTTACATAATAAATAAACACTGCACACATACATTTATTACGTATATATAAATACACACACATTGAGTATATAGTTTGAAAATATTCACATGTATATGATTTTATATTATATATAAATATATTCAATATATAAACAGCATATTTTTCTTAAATATATACTGAATGTGTGTGTATTTATATATACATAATAAATAAACACAGTACATATACATTTATTATGTAAACAAAAACTATTATTTTGCATGCGGTTAATCGCTTGACAGCACTAAGTAATATGCAACTAGTTAATAGCGATAACTGAACCCTAAAATGAAGTATTACCGATTATACCTCTAAAGCTCAACAATATATTTAACAGACCATTTGGAGCATTTATTATTTCTTCAACATCTACACCGTAAAAAGTGATAAGTTGACTTAACTTAAAAAATTGGCCTTAAAATTATTAAGTAAATAATAATAAATAAAACATTTTTAAGTCAACTTATCACTTTTTACAGTGTAAAATATCCTCAAGTAAATGCAAGGGTTATCAGTCCTCTATGGCTCACCAGTGTTTCCCCTACCATTATATTAGAGGGGTGCCCCCCCCCAACGGCACCCCCCTTCCCCCCTTGAGGGTCAAGTTAATTTAATGTTCTCTATAGCGCCAGATCACAAAATAAGTAATTTAATGTTACCTTTACTATAGAACAGGGCTATATCTTGTTCTTTTATTAAACAAACTAAATAGCCTTATATTATTTATCTTATTTACACGACAACATGTAATTTCTGTCTCTACGTTACATGATCTCGCGCTCTCTATATCACGCACAGTGGAGTTCAGCCCCAACACACACACACACACACACACACACAGACACACACACACAGACACACACACACACACACACACACACACACACACACACACACACACACACACACACACAGACACACACACACACACACACACACACACACACACACACACACACACACACACACACACACACACACACACACACACACAGACAGAAACAAAGACACACACACACACACAGAAACAAAGACACACACACACAGACAGAAACAAAGACACACACACACACACACACACACACACACACACACACACACACACACACAGACAGACAGAAACAAAGACACACACACACAGACACACAGACAGACAGACACACACACACACACACACAGACAGACAGACAGACAGTCAGACACACACACAGACAGAAACAAAGACACACACACAGACAGACACAGACAGAAACAAAGACACACACACACACAGACAGACAGACAGACAGACACAGACAGACAGACAGACACAGAAACAAAGACACACACACACACACACAGACACAGACTCGTATTTGTAAATATTAAGCCGCAAAACGACAATTTAATTGACTTCCGCCTGTGTCTCTGTGTTAATGTATGGCGCAGACGCGCGGGTTTGTTAACTACTCATACAGAAGCTTCCGGTGATATTTCTGGTGATATTAGCATCTGCCACCTCACTAATGAGGACATAACTACATAAACAACATCTCCAGAACTGCTCTGAGAGTCACTTCATCAGCATCTGACCGTTTCATATGAGTACAACTATCCTCATCATATCACATACACACAGATGTTTAATTGTCATTCATTAAAAGGTAAATTAAATGAAAGTTTTTATGCTGGAAAAGCCCCCCTCCCCCTCCCTGCTCACCTCCGCCTCTCGTCCACCTGCTGATGAGACAGAGACGAGCCGTACAAAGTGAGTTTCCAGTGCTTCAGGACCCCCGAGGACAGAGTCGACTCTTCTGAAACGCAGAAACACAGACCACACGCTATTCTTTCTTTGTTTTCATCGCTGTACCAGCATCTGTGCTACAGAAGAGAAATTAACTTGCCGATTTCACCGCACAAACAGTGTTGGGTAAGTTACTCTAAAACAGTTATTAATTACTAGTTATTAGTTATTATTTTACATCTTCAACAGTGTAATTAAATTACTTGTACAAATTGTGACCTTTTCTGTGAAAACCCAGCTAAAGATTGACTATTTTCTGCATTAAATCATTCCACATATTGTTAAGAATATTATAAAAATATATTATTGGTATCTTTAATATTGACCATGTCAAAGATTGAAATCATAGTGAAATTAATGCTTGTAATCAAACTTTGATGCTCGTTATCTCAGAATTCGATTTTTAGACTTTAGCCTGGTTTTTACAGAGAGGGTCACAATTACTCTCTCCAAAAAGTGTTTAATTACTTATTACTAATTAATTTCTACACCCTATATAAACCTCGACAAGTTAATGATACAAGGCCAGACTTTTAATTATTTCAAGTAACTACATAATTATTCTGGTCACTTTTTAGATTAGAGTCAAATTCTCACTATTAACTAATTATTAACTATGCCTAAATATAATTAATGCTTATTAATACTTAGGAAATTAGTTGTAAAGTTTAAGAATTGATTAAGGATTTAAAATAAGGTCTTGCAGAATAAGACATTAATATGTGCTTTTTAAATAATAATAAATTGCCAACATCCCAGTAATATTCATGCTAATAACCAACAAGTTAATAGCGAGACTTATATATTCTTAATTACTCCCCAAAGTATTTAAGATTAGAAAAGTGCATAAAAAGCATGCATTTTAAGGTTAAACTTTACATTTTAATGTTAAATCCATTATTCCATTGTGTAAAAATGTTCTATACACAATATTAAGTTCAATTACATAAATAGTAAAATACAGAAAAAATAAGAGTAATTCCATTACAGTAACTAATTACTTAGTAATTAGTCACTGCCTGCAAACAATGCCACACGACATGGAGCTAAAGCCGGAGAATAGCATCTGTCCTTAGTTTGCTCATCACAAATTACTGAGATCGACAGCTGTGCATGATCGCAATAAGCACACACTTTTCTAATAATCAATTAAGAATCAATTCAGCCTAACTGCATTAGGGAGCATTCACACAGAATGTTTTTTCTATGAATGGGGAAAAACGCAAGGCGTGTTTTATTAAAGTTGAACTCATTTCAGCTCGAGCGCCGTGTTTTCAGACTGCTGTATCAAGCACAAGACGCTGCAAATGACAAGACGTCGAGCACAATGCTCAAACACATCCATCTAGCATACATTTATGTAGAAAAAGCCGTGCAGTGCAATGTAAAAACACATTCTGCATGGCTAGATATTGATCTCTTCCAAACTGTGACAGTCAAACTATAATGTTTACCTGACAGATTAAAAAACACAAACTATGTTGCTTCATTTTTATTCTGTTGTGCATGTTGCAGCAGTAATAATACCAAGTCATGCAAAGCATCTTGCTTGTTATTTGAGCTGAAAGACATGCAACAATGATTTGTGCATGCAGTGTAGTAATACTTTTTTGGTACTGCTTTAGAATCGATACTCAGGTACTAGTTTGGTTTTACATCAAAGCTTTGACTAAACATGCAATCTTTACAAACATCCCCCGGGAAACCATTAGGCCTCAGGAGTGCAAACTGAAATTATGCCTTTTAAATTGGAACGTAATTTGAATATTGATAATAATCAAATTTTGTTTATCAGCCATTTTGACACCCCTAATGCTAAGGGAAACAGCTAATGAAGTGCATTTTAAAATGAGTCGTGATGTGTAGCCTGTGTTGTCTTACTATGATCTGTGATCTGTAGACTGTACTGTCCCTCGGCTCTTTCTCCCCAGCATCGCACAGTGGAAAACGTCCAGTCTGTGAATCCAGTCGTATCTCTACTCAAACAACAAAACGTGCGTTAAAACAGTCTCACGGGTTCAGAAGGCATGCGAGTCAGACGTGTGGGGACACTCACACATCCAGCGATCTCCGGGCCCCGATCAGAGAGCTCATTCCACTGGGACAGACGAGCCGGATCTCCACGTTCCCGCGCCGCGGATGAGCCATAGTCACCGTAACAGACACGTGCTCCAGCGTCTGCATGCCCGACTGCCTCAGAGCAGACACAGAGACTACGAACCAAAGGGATTCAAATGAACGAGAACCGTTAATATTCTTTTAGCTTTATTTTGCATAAAGCAGGAGTGCAGGAACAAATCCAGTGCCGCATTCACACATCGCGGTCCACATTTACATCTGAATACTAGTTATCATGCATGCAAAGTCTAGTATTAAACCGCTTAATCAGGTTTTAGTCGAACATGAAACTTGCACCAGACAAATGTGAGCAATTCAGTCCAATTCATTTGCGCTTCTTTACAAGACTATAAAGAAGTGGCTTGAGTCTGTTGAATGGTGATTTAACGCTATATTGTCACCTAGTTGGTGTGACGCAACGCTATGAAGTAAATAAACAATGTTCCCAATCTATTACTCCCTCAATCAGCTTATCACACTCGTTTGCTCCATTAGTAGGGTCTATGACTTCTGCGATGCGACATAAATCACAGAATCCAGTCATAAAAATGGAATTTACTCTATAACGTGGAATTTATTATATTTGTAATTAATAAAAAAAAAAGGTCAGTACACTTAAATCAAATCGCGATATAAACTAGTGTCTGACAATATTAAACTGCAAATATTTTAATTTTTTTAAACGAATCCTCATGTTCTGCGTAATCATTTGATTACCAGAAAATACAGAACCAAATTCTTTTTTTTTCTTTTTTTTGGGGGCGGGGGCATTTCACAATTTTTTTTATTATTATTATTATAAAAATTGTTGTTTTTATGAATTCGTTTGATTAACAGTGATTTTGATTATTACAATGTAATTAAACCATAAAAATACACATCAAGAATATCAGCCGATATATCGATCTCAGACTTGTTTTTTACTCCCTAACATCGGTATTAACTATTGGTAACGAATAACAGCGTATTGTAAACAGTTACCAATAAAACTGTAAGAAAAGCCTTACGTTTGCACATAAACATAAGCAAATCAATTTAGTGCTTGATGAAGATGAGACCCACAAATAACGAGGTCTGCTTCATCAGCTGTGCACATGCTGCTCTGTTTTATGATGACCTCACTTCTTAACCCCTTTAATCCCAGACATGAAAATATCCAAATGATGCGTCTCATAAATAACCCTTTGAAATAATCAATAATTATTCTTTGAACTTTTTTGGGGGAAAGTGTGTTAAAAATTGTGTTTTATGTTCGGTCACAATCATGGGATAATGTGTATACTGAAATAACATATTTCTGCAGTCATAAAAATTGTTATATATCTTAGCCCAGCTATTTTAAAGTGTTACTATTATGCATTAAAAAACATCTGCAATATTAATAGGAACACTGAGATAAATTCAACCATCAACGCATTTCAAAATTGTTAATTTTGATAAAATGTAACATTCCTTTTTTTATTAATGCAACAAGTTTTACAACATCATTATTGTAAATTTTTTGTAACATTCATTTTAAATTTAGTGCAATATTTTGTCATTTTCACTTTGCAAATGCAATTGGATTTATCTTCACGGTTATCCCAGCGGTCACATGTTTACTCATTCTGTGATCACACTCATCAAAACTAAATACATGCAAATGCATAATTAATACTAGACACCCTAAAGATCATGTGTACCAAAAGTCTTTGTCATATCTTTATGTTAACATACTTTACTAGCCTTTTGTTTAGGAGCTTTGATGCAGTCGAATTTTTAGAGCTTTATAAATGAAAACCTTGTTTACGGTGGGATTAAATGGGTTAATGATGTATTAGTGGACATATTTTCTATGACCAACTGGAGCACAAGACAAAGTTCTGACTGAAGACAGAGACCAAGCAAAGGCGTGAGAAAGATGTGAGCCACATGTCACTTTCACTGTATACTTGAACACATAAACAAAGACAAGCATTTCCAGAAAAGGGCAGGCGACTGCTGTGTGCGGCACAGATCCACACAGCGGTCATAACAGCCCTTTTTATGGTTTGTTCAGAAATGCATATTAGATCAGAAAACAGCCAGTCATTTGGTCACACTTGGAAACCAATTCTTATACACGCTTAATTTGGCGTTTATTAATAGTTGGTAAGTTTAGGTATGGGGTGGATTAAGGGATCTAAAATATGCTCGTGCAGAATAAGGCATTGCTTTATTGATACTAATAAACAGCCGATATATTAGTAATATGCATGCTAATAACAACCCACAGTATTGACCCGAATATAAACGGACCCTGATTATAAGACGACTCCTTTTTCTATCATTTTTTTTTTCCCCTTTTTGAAAACCAAATATTGTATTTTACTGAGAGAGGGAAAAAAAAAAAAGTGTCAAATTATTTTCATATTTTATTTTTAAAAGTATACTGGTCGAATGTACCAACAATCACATAAAAAAAAAACACACTTTTTGATAAACCATGAAAATAACAACAAGTCGCCCGTCTGCATTATATAACATTTACTCTATACTCTCATAGTATCCTAGCAAACTTTTACTAACAGTACTTATTGTAGTTTATCAAATCTGGATTCTGTCTTAAAATCACTTACAGACGTTTGTTCCCATCAGGCTGCAGTCGTGCCGCTGTAAGCTTTTATTTCGGTGTTGCCGACTTCTTTTGATGGAAAGTAGCTAAAGCCAGTTTGAAAAGTCGCTAGATGACGTCATACGCATATTCATGAATCATGACGTCATCCGTTTACATTTGTTTGTCTCTCTCTGTGCTCATACTGTATTTAAATGCAGACAAATTCTCAATAAAACTGCTTTACTTTATATATTTGACCGTTTCTGTTGTCAGTCAACGGGATGAATATGAAATAGTGACTGAAACACAGCCCTTTAAGAATACATAACCAGCTCTCCCTTCCTAGAAGCTAGTCTGCACAAAAATCCTAATTTATAATGTTATTGAGCCGTCGTCTGATGAAATAAAATAATACACAATATAAGACAAAGACAATTCCTGTGCTGTGACTTCAGCTATATTTGCATGTAAAATCAGAGAAGCAACATAATATCTGTTTTAGCTCCTCTCAGACGCTCACTGAACCGATGCAGAGAAAGAGCTGATCTCGCGCCGCTGCGGCAGTACCAACGATCACAGAGACTCGCTCAAGTTTGTCCAAGAAGAAGTTGCTAGATTTGTCGCTTTTTGGGAAAAAAGTTGCTAGGGGGGTCTGAAAAGTCGCGAAGTTGGCAACACTGTTTTCTTTTACTTGTGTTTTCACTCGC
Organism: Ptychobarbus kaznakovi; assembly: GCA_027422405.1. NCBI lineage: Eukaryota > Metazoa > Chordata > Actinopteri > Cypriniformes > Cyprinidae > Ptychobarbus > Ptychobarbus kaznakovi. The sequence goes on from CM049813.1 coordinate 3,576,935, forward strand.
AATCTTTACAACACGTATTTCACAACTCAATTGTTTTATGCATGTTTGGCGCCACCTATTGCTGCGGGTGTGTTATTGATAGAGATCGACCGATATATCGCTTTACCGATATTTAAGCATTTTACCATAATCGGATATCGGTTTTGTAAAAACAAAAATGTATACATTATTTTTATTTTTTTTGCCACATACACAATTATACAGAGTATAACCAGCAGTGAAATGTGTTCTCTGCATTTAACCCATCCAAGTGCACACACACACCTGGAGCAGTGGGCAGTCCCGGGGAGCAGTTGGGGGTTTGGTGCCTTGCTCAAGGGGCTCACCTCAGTCGTGGACAAATACTGCCGGAGCCGAGATTCAATACCCACAACCTCGGGTTACAAGTCCAATGCTCTATCCACTAGGCCACAGTTGTAATATCGGATTCACCAATAAAATGCCACCATCTTGTGGTTGTTTTGAGAATTGTGCGCAGGATCGCCATTGCCACGCGTCTGAGGGGAGGCGAGACAGCAACAACGGCGGTGTGCACAAGTACTTGATTTGCTGTAGTTAGTAAACTTTATTTAATATAACAGCCATAAATGCACAAATTGGATGTATTAAATAAATGCCAGATATTCAGTTTTTGCAGATTGGCTCTAAGAAATAGAGACGAACTCATGGAGTCACGTCACTCTTTCCCAATAAAGACGCAACTTTGCCTGAATTAAATAATACAGACATGAACAAGTGCATGTTGGAAATAAAAGTGCTGAATTGAAGTCTCTCTCTGTTGTCTATGCTCATCGTTAGTCTCGTGAAGCCGCTTTCATATTGTTATTCACTAAGCGGTTGATGCTCAGCACGGACACCGCATGTAACTTAACAAGATTCACTCGTTTGAAACACGCTAAATTATATTAACCTTTACTGTAGAACCATTATTTCCCCAATAAACATCTAAATAAATACATCTCTATCTAAATTAATTATTTATTATCTCCGCAAGCGATCTCAGTTTGAGTATAGTTCTGTGTAAATGCAGATAAACCACGCTGTCAGCAGTTTTTTAGAATAACAAAAACATTTTAATAATTCTGATAAAACATGCCAGTTAAGAAATGCAATACAATACGATGTTTTGTTTGTTATAGCTTATTTCAATATTCCAGAGAATATTATTCAGTGAATTATTCTTCACTCTTTAGTCTATTAAACAGCTTATTCAGTTTAAAATTAAGTTGATATGACTTCTGTCCTTTATTTTCTCCATTTGAACACATTAGACATTCTTTTGCTTATTGTTAATATCAGTGTTGCTGATGATGCTTTTTATAAATAAAATGTTGTTATTGTTGTAATTTTAAGATTAAATTTTACATGAAAGAATGTTAATTTTCAACAGTTTATTGTTGTTGTTAAGATGACTGAAAGTGAAGAATGGACTTATTTCACTCTGTTATTTATTTACTTTATAAAAGCAAATAAATATCGGTTCTGCATATCGGTTATCGGGTACAGAAACATGCAATAATTGGTATCGGTTATAAAAAAATCAATATCGGTCGATCACTAATTATTGACATGTCAAAGTCTAGACTCTGAATATAAGACGACTAAGAAAAAAAACATTGTCTTGTATTCGAGTCAATACGGTGGTTGATAGTGAGAGAATTGGTATATTGTTACCAATAATTTAATGTTAGTATAATATGCCGTACACATCTCTTACCATTCCAGGTGTGAGTGAGAGTTTTGGGAAAGACTGGGACGTCCTCATCGGCCTTTAAAACGGGGCTCTGGTAGGACACCAAAAAGGGGACGGACTCCCAGACCTGCCAGAGATAGAGATACAGCCACTTTATGAAGCCTGCGTTTCTCTGAAAGCAGCACTGCTGTGATAGATCTACCTTGGCAGCGTTAACGAGCCTCCAGGCGTTTAGCAAACCAAAGCCGAACTTGTGACTGTGGTGGAAACCAGCTCCATTGATTCCCCAGTCAGCCTGAGCATCAGCGTCATGCTAACGACAAAAAGACATTAAACTCATAGCTTTATTAAAACCGTAACACTACAAACATCAACAGTGCAAATAATAACAACAACAACAACGCTCTTACTGTTCACATCTTCAATAACCGTTAAAAATGTATCATATTTTGGTAACACTTTACAATAAGGTTCCGTTAGTTAATGCATTAACTAACATTTATTCATGTTAATTAATGATAATACAGTTGCTGTTAACAAGCACAACTGATGATATTAAAAATGCATTAGTAAATGTTCAAATTAACATTAAGATTAATAAATGCAGAAGAGCTATTCTAAGTTCATGTTGACTAATGAACCTTATTGTAAAGTGCTACCAATATTTAAAATGTTTTTGCAATTGCAAAATAATGGTTAGTCATAACTACTCACTCTATCCCGAGAAAAAATATAATAATAATAACAGACGCATCGATATCATGAGCATTGGTGATACTGGCCTTTATTCATCGTTCTTAGTAAAAAAGATGCTATTAACCTCTTAAGTGCCACGGGTGCTCTTTTTTTCTCCATCCCATATTTTAGTAATCATCATAAATTATATACAGTATATGATTTGAAAGCTTAAATGCTATGGGAATTCATCCGGTGAAAACTATTTTTAAATTGGACATTGCATTACCATGGAAACGGTACTTTCAAATCTTTTAGAAGTCTCCTCCCCTTTAGTGGGTGGAGTCAAGTGTCAGATTACATAATGTATTACGGTATTTATGGCGCTTTTCCACGGCACGGTACGGTTCAGTACGGTTCACTTTTGAGGAGTTTTCTACTGGGTACAGTACCTGGTACCTGGAACTTTTTTAGTACCACCTCGGCCGAGGTTCCAAGCGATGCGTACCATTACCAAAACGTGACGTGGCCGGAGAAAATCTTCATTACTGCGTTACTGAACTTGACTGAACTTTGCGACACGAGACCCAACATAGACCCGCTAGATTTAAATCAGCACAGCCAGCGAAGGATCAGACGCAAATTTTGTTTGAACAAACGCACCTTTTTGTATAAACCAAAAAAAATTCTGTTTCGTGGTCTGTTGAGGAAGTACAGACGTTCCTCTCGTTGATAGCCGAGGAGCGGATCCAGCGAGAGCTTGATGGGGCGACGCCGAATGAAAAAGACTTATCTATATACTTTTTGCACTTTGTATCTGTGTTTTGCTTCAATAAAAATAATCTGATCAAATAAGTGTACCTCCAGACTATATTAAATATGTATTATTGTATGAGCACGTAATGAACCTCTTGAAAAGTGACAAATTATTAATGCCATGATGATACAAAGCAACACATAAATAAAAAAACAAGGGATACATTGTAAACTTTGAAATATTGTTCAAAAGTTTATTGATAATTCACTTTACAGAACACGCTACATGAATAGTTAACTAATCAAGTAACGCAGCACACCTGCCCTCTACAGCCCGTGGCACTGTCACCACAGTCTCTGCTGCTGGGGGTAAATCCCAAGCACTCATAGGCCTCTCCCATTACTGTTAAATACATCCACATGCCGGGAATGAAGAACACAATTCCGTCGATATGCTCCTTTGTTGTGTGTTTGTTTGTGGCCCGTTTACGATGATGTCACGGCAGTAGAGGCGGCGCAACTATAACGACACGTGAATAATCCCCCCCACTCTAAAGCGGTACTAAACTGCAGTGGAAACGCAAACCGACCCGAACCGAGTCGTGCCGAACCGAGTCGTACCACGCAGTGGAAAAGTGCCATTAGAGGCTGGTCACTTCATGCGTTTTTGGGCCGCATTCCAGACCAAACTGGACAAGTGTAAATGCATCTGGTTGATGAAACTACACATGTAAATATGACTCCTCCCAAAATGTTAAAATCGTGTTATAGGCTATAGGAGATTATAGTCAGATATGACTGCGCTAACGCAACACGCGAGCAGCTAAGCATCTCTTCAGCAAGCCGACACGCAAACTGCCACGAATGAAACTGAAAGCAAGACGCAGACGTTCAACTAGGGGTGTGCGACGTCTGCGATAATATTGTAATTGTTGTAAAGAGTGTCGTTTTTACCTCCAAAAATTACCATGATTACAAATGAGATATTGATTTTTTTACAACAGTTCAATAAACAAGAAGTTCAATATCACCTGTTTTTGCTCTTTAAATAAATCTTTCATACAAAGTGTTGCTCATATGGCCCACTAATAAGTGTTCCTGTGGCTCAGTGGTAGAGCATTGCGTTAGCAGCGCAAAGGTTGTGGGTTCGATTCCCAGGGAACACACATACTGACAAAAACTGTATAACCTGAATGCACTGTAAGTCGCTTTGGATAAAAGCGTCTGCTTAATGCATAAATGTAAATGTAATAATAATTTTAAATAATCGTAATTGTGATTTCTGTCATAATCGAGCATCCCTAATGGACCGTTTTTATTAAAAGCGAACTCCTCACATTAAGCGGTAGAGCGATGTGTCACCTGTGTTGCTGTGTAGGTGATGATGTGCTGGACATCCCGCCAGCTCAGACAGGGCCGCACCTGCAGCATGAGCGCCACCATCCCTGCAGCCAGAGGAGCAGCCGCAGAAGTGCCCGTGTGTCCTTCAGTGCAGCCGGTGCCGCTCTGCAGCGACCAATCAGACGTCACCTGACACAAACACAGCACAAACCATCTAGAGAGGTCCCAGGACCATTAGTGCTACTCTAGCAGAGGTACTTATATTTACTCTATAAATTAATGTTAAAGCAAAATACATTTAATCATGTGTATCTGAGTAAAGTTACAGTACAGTTTTATACAACACATTTTAATTTAATCATTATTTTAGTTTTTTATTTACCTGTATATAACCACAGTGCAGTGTATTTACAATGTTAAAGTGGCTGGCAATGATAAATATTCATTTTAGGCATATAATGTTGGTCATTATGGGGGTACTTGGAGAGCCAAATATCAAAGAGAGGTGGTTCTTGGTGTAAAAAGTGTGAGAACCACTGGTCTAGATTTTTTTTTATTGTATTTTTTTTCCACAAAAACGGACATTAATCAACATTAACGCATGCAAATGCACCCAAATAAGCCCAAAGGATAGTTTTCATTGGTAATCCCTTTGACAGATGTTGTTATTAGGCCAAAGGCCAAAAAACAGAAACACAAAAAACCTTAATACTATAACAACGAAATTAAACAAACTGACAATAAAGAAATATGTATTATAAAATTTAAATAATAATCAGCTTATTAGGATATATAAACAACATCAAAAACGTTCTCTGGTGATGCATGCAGGACTTCTTCAATCATTTAGTGCTTTTAAACTCCACCCCTGAAAACTGACGCTCATCTGCATATGCTTTTGCATTGGATCCCAACATCCAATCAAAAACCAGAGCATTTAAGGGAAGCTGCAGTGATGCAACGACTCTACCAATTGCTGATTGGGTCTTTTATTCAGAAGGCGGAGCTTATTCTGCCACATTGCATGTTGCACTATGAGTGAACCGTCTTGGTTTAGGTGCAGTCTTTAACTACAGCTGTCTGAACTACAGGTGCGTGATATATATCATCTGAGATAGTATCTTAATTGTTGTTTTAACGATGTGTGATTTTACATTATTGAGTATAATTGCAAAAACCGTTCAAAACACAGATACATTACGTGAAGTCTAGACTAGTGAGTATTTACAGTGTGTTCTTTTACTGCATGATTCAGTGTATTACAATACATTTATAATTATCACAAATTCAAGACATGCATGCATTTATACCACTTCATATAGTTAAACAGTTTCACACGAAGAGTCAGTTTCACCTGTTTTTGTGTTACAATAAAAATAATTAGTTCCTGATTGAATCAATCGTTTAAATGATTCGGATCAGTCGCAGTGACTCACTTATTAACAGTGACTCGCTGCCACCTGCTGGCGGTTTTAATTTAGCATTTAAAGTAGATTAAATAATTTCAAATATCAGTATTCAACGTTTTATGTTCAATATGTCAAAACATGATTAATGCATGTGTAACTGCAGGTTAAATGCATTCATGTCCTGCATTAAACAGTGTGTAAATACATCTAAATGCTTCGTCAGACTCAGCTTCTGTGTTTCTCTGCATTCCAACGATTCATTTTATTCATACTGATTTAATTTACTTGGTAGCCTAAACGTCTTTTTATAAATCACTGACTTAATGTAAGAATTTGACTCCAAACATAATGCATGCTTTTAGAAAAATGGCTTTATAAAGGTAAAAATGCCCATAAAATATTAATTTCTATCAGTGTGAACTGAGCACCGCACAGAATATGAAGAATATCTCAAACTTTATCTGTTCACAGTAAGATATCAGCACAACAACACACTCAGCTAAATATCATTTAATAATCGTTATCAATAAAATCCCATAAGATATATTTTGTAAATATCGCACACCTCTGAACTAGGTTTTAAAAGGCTACATTTGGCCTGAAACACCGGAACAGTTTTTAACTTATAATAGGCAAAAAGGTTTCTTCGACTAGACATTTTCTTTCACATAATACTTAGTCCTAGTTAGGGCTGAACGATTAATTGCATTTGCGATAATATCGCGATATGAAAAAACGCGATTTCTCAACCGCAGAGGCTGCTATTATACAATCACGTGACACGCGGGAGTAATGTATGACGATCGTATGACATCTGAGTACGGCGAGAGAAAGCATTAGGAGACGTCCACTCTCTAATAGCTCTCGCGGTACTTTGATGACACACAGCGATCGGTCAAGCAGCGCTGCTTCAAGTCAAACACATCTAAGAGGAAGCATCATGTTGGCATGCTGCTATGTTGCCAAGTCCGCAGTTTACCACGGGTTGTTTTCGTGTCCGCGGGTCTTTCATAACATGTACGCACTACATGTAAACGATATCCTTTGTTATATTTTCCTGTCAAAATAACGGAGTTTGTTTGGAAGTCTTCAGCTTTTAAGAACTGCCGGGTTCTCCTGTAGTGGGACGGAGCTAATGCGCAAACGACAATCTCATTGGCCGGTGCTCACCTATCATCGTCCTTGTTTTGATTTCAGCGAATCAGTTCGAGCGAATGCAGACGACCTGATTAATATTCATGAACCCAGCAGCTCAATAATCCCTAGTGTGTTTTATATGGTTATTAATAGAAGAATTCGTGGTAGTTTTATCTTATCAGTATTATTTGCAGTCCCCCCCCTTTTTTATAGAAACACTAAATGACAAACAATATCTTAAGCACCACCACCAGACCTAAGTTCAGACACCATGACAAATATGCATTCATACATGGTTATTATAAAGCTCTATCATCATATAATGCTATCATAATATCATGTTTGACTGAAATAATAAATTGAATTTGATAGGTGTCTCTCACATTGTCCCACAAAAACATTAAAATAGTGTAGATTAGTGTAATGTTTTATAATAATTGATTCTGTTTGGTGACCATCTCATTCATTTAACATATTTAATATCAGGGCATCCAAGTTATTTGACATATTTGAACCTTTTTTATGTAATAGTTACTTTCCCTGGTAATTAGTTTATTTTATAACAATGTAACTTGGTTAGTATTTGTGAGAAGTAACTAGTAATAATAACTAATTACTACTGAGCTAACGTGCCCAACACTGCACACTATACAATTATTTATTGCATGTCTTTGATTAATAATGAATATGAAGAGCAAAAAAAAAATTGCATATTAAATCGCAATCTTGGTAAAAAAAAAAAAATTGCCATTAGATTATTTTCTAAAATCGTTCATCCCTAGTCCTAGTGTTATAATCAAGCAGACGTTAACAGGCTCCTGATACTCACTATACTGCGGAGCTGTCTGCTGCCACTGCTGAACGTCACGGCCAGCATAGACGCACACTCTTCGGCATAAAACGGCTTTTTGCCATCTCTCATCAACCGCGCCTGCAATCACACAGCGACTTAAAAACAGCCTTCGTACTCTTAAAGGGATAGTTCACCTTTAAATGAGCACTTGCTGTTAATTTACTCCTCCTCAGTCCGTCTGAAATGCAGGTGACTTCTTAAGTATAACAGACGGACGATCTTTAGCTGAAAATATGCTCCTTGGTGATTCATTTAATGCATGTCAGTATTAATGCTACCATAAAGCATATGAAGGAACATAAACATGTGGCACTTGATGATACATTGAAGTCTTATGAAGCAAAACAATGCAAGAAACCGATCATTATAATACTATTCTGCAAACTGGTTTTTCAGACAGCTTGTTTCAACTGATTCAAATAACTGATGCATTAATTTATTTATGTAATCATGCAATGACAAAACATATGCAATTATCTTATTAAAGCCTCCAATAATGATGTCTAAAGCATGTAAAATGTTCAAAAGATTGATTCGTTCGTGAACCGGACATCACTCCATACCGGATTACAGGTAATAATGTTATGACTCATGTTCAGTTTCTTGCACGGAGCCATCGTTTCGCTTCACATGACCTCAATATATCATCAGGAGCCATGGAAGTATTCATTTTGTGTTGTCTATATGCTTTTTGACCCTCAAAGTACCACTGTATGTATCCCCAAGGAGTACGGTTTCAGCTGAAAATGGCCTGAGAGAGAGTAACTTAACAGCACATAGTGAACTCTCTCTTTAATGCTATAAAACAAATATAGAAACAGATATTAATGCAAACATCTTTTTAAAGGGGTAATATGATGCGATTCAAGTGTTGCTTTCTCTTTGGAGAGTTACAAGCTGCATTGATACGATCCCTGAAGATGCAAAGACTAAAGTCTCAAACCCAAAGAGATATTCGTTATCAAAATTAAGACTCGTCCATGGCCTCCTAAAACGGCTCGTTCAGACACACCCCCACATGGCTATGTCACGATGTGGGGAGATTTGCATAAGGCGTGGTTTCAGTAATTTATGGACGAGCGTTTCATGAACCTAGGAGAGGAGGTAATTCTGACTTTGCACTGACAACCTGGCGCTTCTGAATCAGCTACTGTGTGTTTTGTTATTAGTTTAAGTATTTGCTATTGACTGTTGCGCACGTATGTGTGTGTGAGAGAGAGAGAGAGAGGGTCACATCACATCAGCTATCTTAATAACAGCGTGTGTGTGTGTGTGTGTGTGTGTGTGTGTGTGTGTGTGTGTGTGTGTGTGTGTGTGAGAGAGAGAGAGAGAGAGAGAGAGAGAGAGGGTCACATCTCAGCACATCGGCTATCTTAATCGCAGCGTGTGTGTGTGAAAGAGAGAGAGAGGGTCACATCAGCTATCTTAATAACAACGTGTGTGTTTGTGTATGTGTGTGTGTGTGTGTGTGAGTGTGTGAGAGAGAGAGGGTCACATCAGCTATCTTAATCAAAGCGTGTGTGTGTGTGTGTGTGTGTGTGTGTGTGTGAGAGAGAGAGAGAGGGTCACATCTCAGCACATCAGCTATCTTAATCACAGCGTGTGTGTGTGTGTGTGAGAGAGAGAGAGAGGGTCATATCAGCTATCTTAGCTTAAATTAACAATTCACCTAATTCTCGCATGCTCTTTAAAACATTTTCCTCCCTCCTTTGTCCTCCTCCTCCCCCTCCTTCATCAACTCTAACAGCTGACGACTTTGGCACATTCTTCATTAATACAATTACAAACCTCTCTGCACAATTTTCAACACCACAATCTGTCAAACACATCTTACCAGCAAACATAAACTCGTTCACATACTTCTCTCCACTCTCTGAGGCAGAAGTCTCTAAACTCATCCTTTCCAGTCATCCTACTACTTGTCCGCTTGATCCTATTCCATCTCATCTCCTTCAAGCTATTTCTCCTGCAGTTGTTCCTGCACTCACTCACATCGTTAACACATCCCTTCACACTGGAATTTTTCCCTCAGCATTTAAACAGGCTCGTATAACCCCACTTCTTAAGAAACCCACTCTTAACCCAACTCTTTTAGGGAACTATAGACCGGTTTCCCTTCTACCTTTCATTGCAAAAACACTTGAACGAGTTGTGTTCAACCAAGTCACTGCCTTTCTCACACAGAACAACCTCCTGGACAGTAACCAATCTGGCTTCAGAAGTGGACATTCCACCGAAACTGCCTTGCTCTCAGTTGTTGAAGATCTAAGACTTGCAAGAACGGCTTCCAAGTCTTCATTACTTATATTGCTGGATCTGTCTGCTGCTTTTGATACGGTCAACCACCAGATCCTCCTGTCAACCCTATTGAGAAAGGGCATCTCAGGAACCGCACTCCAGTGGTTTGACTCTTACCTCTCAGATAGGTCCTTCAAAGTATCTTGGAGAGGTGAGGTATCCAAGTCGCAACATCTAGCTACAGGGGTGCCACAGGGCTCAGTTCTTGGACCACTTCTCTTTTCGGTCTACATGGCTTCACTAGGTTCTGTCATTCATAAACATGGCTTTTCATATCACTGCTATGCTGATGACACTCAACTCTACCTCTCATTCCATCCTGATGATCTGACGATAGCTGCTCGCATCTCAGCATGTCTAGCGGACATTTCTAGCTGGATGAAGGACCATCACCTTCAACTAAACCTAGCTAAGACAGAACTGTTTGTTGTTTCAGCAAACCCATCGTTTCATCACAATTTCACCTTCCAATTAGGCTCATCAACCATAGCTCCTTCAAAAACAGCCAGAAACCTTGGAGTTGTGATTGATAAGCTGAATTTCACAGACCACATTAC
>CM049813.1:3592653-3598326 GCA_027422405.1 Ptychobarbus kaznakovi
AAATTATCCAGAAATCAGTTATCACGATTAGAAGATCCGACATCTCTCAAATCATCTCAGATGTGTTCAGCGAGGTACGGAGAACGGACCCAGATGTCGGTAACAACCCAAGCTATCCATACATGGAAAGAAAACAAGTTCAGAAATGAAAGGACACGGGGAACAAGTATTGAAAACATGAAGAAAGCCAAGACTCCTACAGAATAGAAAGCAATCCTGCCCCTCGTCAGTGGAAATTAATATTAGCTGTTCAGTACCAGGATGATGAAGATAATCCAAGCACAGCCACTGGTTTCAGAGAAAGAGAATAGATCAATCACATGATTCCAATAGAAGATAAGTAAAGGTCAGAGGTTATAGAAGAGGTCACAGATCACACACCTGAGCAGTGCATGCGATAGTTTCTCCGCAGGAGGCGTCTTGAAGCTCTCATCAATACGGTATTAAATACATTTCAGTAAGTGTGTTCAATGCTTGTTCCCCGTGTCATTCAATTTTATTACAGTACACATAACTTCTGAATTTAAATGTATGGATAGCTTGGGTTGTTACTAGGGATGAGCGAGTACAGCATTATCTGTATCTGTTAACCATATGAATCTGTATCTGTACTCGGACTGGGCGGGGCCTACCCGGACGTGGGCGGGATTTAACCTGGAAGTGGGTCGGGTTGTCTTGAAATGGGCGGGGCGGGGCTTTAACCGGTATGTTATTTTAAGCATGCAATTGATATGGGTTGATCAGAATTGTTATATTTATTGCTGATTAGAAAACTATTTCCATGACAGCATTAGCATTGAGCTTCAGATCAATGGTTTTGATCACGATAACAAACTAACTATATACAGAACAAGTTTTGCAACAATAAATACAACACATGCGGTTGCAATTATGAAGTAAAATGTAATGAACAAGAGTTTTCATCTCAACATAACTTTTTTTTTTTGGTTCTTTTTTATTTCCACACCAGGTATGTGTGTGTGTGTGTGTAGCTAATTAATTTGTAATATAGTTTTATACCACTACTTCCTTTTTTTATGAAATACAGCAAGAAAGTGTCAGACACTCAGTGCGTGAAGTAAAAAAAAACTGGTTAGAGCCAGCTGACGGTTTAAAAAAGAAAAAAAAAATCTCCGACAGGCAGAGACGCGAGTCGCATTCTACCAAGCACCACGTCTGAACAAACCCCACGTTTACCAAAACTCTACTGGTTAATAAGTAAGTACTACAAACCAAAGTAAAAAACAAACCTGAAGCTGAAGAAACCCTAAACGTTAACGGAAAAACCCGCAAACCTGAGTGACTGAGGAGAGACAGAGAGAGAGAGAGCGCGCTGTTCTCTTCTCATCTCTTCTCTTCTCTTCTCATTGTTCTGTGTGTGAGTGAGCAGAGCGGGACACAGCAACACGATACATCTGTATGTGTGTAGTAGGGAGGGGCGCTGTGACTAGCCTATCACAGAACACAGACACAGTCACCTACCCAATGAGAATTTTTATTCAATCCGAGCACAGATATTGACTCGTATTACTCGTATGATACTCGTACTCGGCAAAAGTGCTTTATCCGTACCGGATACTCGTTTCAGCCGAGTATCCGGCTCAACTCTAGTTGTTACCGACATCTGGTGAAAATTTCAAGTCAACAGCACCTTTAGAAACATATTTACTGACGTGTTCAATACTGTATGTGATGAATGCAATCCATCGGCACACTAGATGTTGACGTGCTCCACCCACCTGCCACCTTGGCTCCGTACGCGAGTCCTACAGCGCAGAAGCTGTTGTTGGAGACGGCGGCGATCTCTCCAGCGCAGCGCGTGCCGTGATGGTTATCGCCGTGGTCGTCAGGATGAGGCATGGGGTCAGCGTCGTTCGAGTTCAGATCATAACTACCCTCGGGACTCTAGAAACACACCAATCACGAGATAAACCTATGCCGTGTTATGCACCAGCAACAACAACTACAGAAAGCCTTTGTTTGTGCATTCAAATGGGACTTTCTGAACTGTGCACGGTGGCAGACTCGTGAAACTGTGTGTATTTTTATGTTTATTGCACCTGTGAATCTGGACCCGTATTCACAAACATCGTTCATAACTCACCGATTTAGGAGAAAAATCATAATTTTTTTGCTCTATTTCAGAAAGCATGTAAAACTAGCTCCTGTGAAAGGTTAGTGAAGAGCACTAAGACCAACCATAAACAGCAATTAATGCATGTTTTCATTAACTAGAAGTAACTGTTCTTGAGTCCAGTTTGATTAACTTTTACGTCTTACTATCAAGCCACTGTTAATTAAAAGGCTGTTTATTTGCATATTCACTAATTACGAGATCACAATTAGCTGAAACACATGCTTGTTTAAATAGCGACAGTGTGACATTTTTATTTTTAAACCTTTATATATGGTAACATAACATAAATCCCTGACAGAGGCTATCAGCCAATCACTGTGTGCATAGTTAATAAGCACTCTGACGTCACCGTAGACACGAGGTAAGCCCCGCCCCTTTGCTCTGAGCTCTCAGCACAAGTGTGTCTCAGCAGCTGAACCGATTTCCCCTGCGTTTCAAACATTGAGGAATAGACGCTGCATAATTCAGATGCTGTGTGTAAGATGGACTTACATAGTTGGGCTGAATATCTGGCAGTGTGTGCTGAACGCCGTCGTCCACCACGACCACCGTGACCCCGGCGCCGGTGATGTTTCTCTCCCAGACACCGGTCACATTGACATCCATCCCATGCTTCACATCGTTGTGCTGTAAAGGTGGAGATGTGAGATGGCCGCCAGACAACTGTGATGCATTTAGACCAATATGTTTGATTTATTACCAAATTTAATTAGATTTATCTGTCAGTTTATTCTCAAAAACAGTGTTATGACGGCATAAAACTATTATTTTAAATCTTTTAACGTGTAAATCTATCAAATAATTGATTGTTAATTTTAAAAACTAACACTAGCTTCTCTATTCTATCATTTATTTTGATTTATTATATCATTTTTTGCTGTGTTAAGCTAACTGAGACTATTATTGTTTTTGATTGCTTGTCCTCATTTGTAAATCACTTTGGATAAAAGCATCTGCTAAATTATTAAATGTCTTATTTTTATACATAGATTTTGATCACTGTTTCTAATTGTCTGTTATATGACGTTGTGTGTGTTTTTAATTAGTATCACCTGTGTCTATAAAAACTTAGTATAGTACCTAACTAGTTGCATTTTTATATTAAGTAAATGTATTTAAAGCTATAATTTTCAACGTGTGGATTTATTTATCATGCATCATTTGTATTTTTTTAGTCCTGAACCCAATTCTGGGTCTTTTGGATGTGCACACAAGGTAGAAATTTCAATGCATTTTGGAAAGTTTCTGGAGCCATTCTGCCCCTTTGCATTTCTGTCCAACACAATACTCACCAAGTGCCACTGACTGGGATATTTGGGGTCATTGAAGGTCACGCTCCTCTTGGAGCGCCTGAGGATGTGTTCCTGTGAGTACCACAGCACATGAGGGTTTCGATCCAGAGCCGACTCTGTTGAACCCGAGTCCACGTCTGCTGTGTTCTCCAGCGGCTGGCAGAGCAGATAATGTGCCTCCAGCTGCCCGATCTGCCCGTGATTTCCAGACCCACCTCCTCTGCCACGCTCTGTGCCAGCCGCTCTAGCGCCCGCCCCGCTCTCACCGCGTCCAGACGCACCGCCCAGGCCCGGCCCGGCCCGCAGGACGCTGGAGAGCAGCGGCTGAGCTGAGCAGCGGTGAAAGCGTGAGGAGGAGCAGATGATAGACGCTGAGACACGTCATGTCAGCCGGGAGAAACCAGCAGAACGCTCTGTCCACATCAGATCAGCTGCAGGGACACACACCACACACCAACACCGCCTACATCAATAACTACAGCGCTGGAAACAAATTTTACAACACTAGTATGTTTTCAAGAAACCTCCTGCAAAGCTACAGTGCTGTTAATAGTTAACTTCTATTAACTAAACTAAATAATCAGTCTTCAGTGGACCCTGCCTGTGAAGCTTGTTCAGTCCTGCCAGACTAAAGCACAAGCAGCGGACAGACGGAGAATAACTCAACATTGTGTAACATGATCGACTGACAAACAGAACGTGACAGCTGTCTGCTTCTGTGTTCAGTGTGTGAGATTGATGAGAGAGTGAGTGTGTGTGTGAGTGTGTGTGTGTGTGAGAAAGAGAGAGAAAAGAGGGAGAGTGTGTGTGTGTGTGTGTGTGTGTGTGTGTTGTGTGTGGTGTGTGTGTGTGTGTGTGTTGTGTGAGAGAGAGAGTCTGTGAGAGAGTGTGTGTGTGTGGTGTGTGTGTTGTGTGTGTGTGTGTGTGTGTGTGTGTGTGTGAGAGAGAGAGAGAGGAAATAGAGGGAGAGTGTGTGTGTGTGTGTGTGTGTGTGTGTGTGTGTGTGTGAGAGAGAGAGAAATAGAGGGAGAGTGTGTGTGTGTGTGGTGTGTGTGTGTGAGAGAGAGAGAGTGTCTGTGTGTGTGTGAGTGAGTGAGTGAGTGAGTGAGTGAGTGAGTGAGTGAGTGAGTGAGTGAAGTGAGTGAGTGAGTGAGTGAGTGAGTGAGTGTGTGTGTGTGTGTGTGTGTGCGTGAGTGAGTAGTGGAGCGTGAGTGAGTGTGAGCGTGAGCGTGAGCGTGAGCGTGAGTGAGCGAGTGTGAGTGAGTGAGTGAGTGAGTGAGTGAGTGAGTTGAGTTACTTGACTGGTTTAACTGGTGTTTGGTGTAAGCAGTGGGCAGTGGCAAGGCTTAAGTCAATACGACTGAACACATGTTTGTTATTGTGTTATGTCACTAAAGAGAGAACCCGGAAGACGCCGAAACACCGCTCTGTTTATTACAACACGTTACGATACATTAGATAGTAGTCTAAACCAAGTGTTAACTAATTAATATAAGTTACTAAATACACAATAATCAAACATAATAAGTATTAATTAAATACACCTGAGCTGAGCACTGAAGAAAGTGAAACCTCAAGCTGACGGGACAGAAATAACGTTGAATAATAAAACGTTGAGATCTTACCTTCTGGTAACGATGATATGTTTCGCTATCGTTTGTTTGATTTATTTCCGAGCTGTTTAGGTCATTATTCGCTATCGACATCACTCAAGCAGGGAACTCGATCTAAACATCCGCCATCGTCATCAGCTTCGTCACATCCGGCGGCGGTTATTAGAGCTCCAGATCTTTTTGCTCAGCTCAGCAAAAGGAACCGGCTCTTTCGAATCCCAAACGGCTCTTTATTTGTTAATCCACGCTACAGTTCCTATTCATATCATTTTGTATTTTTTTCCGGCATTTTTTCATCTATTTAAGATCTGTATGAATATTTTAGGACATATTACATAAGATAAAACACTAAAACACTAAATGCAGACAGATGTAATGTATTAGGGTATGTGCTCTCACTCAGGGTATAAATATCCAGAACTCAAACTATTTAAAACAAATAATACTCAAAATAGTACATGCAGTGCGCATGGCTAACAAGCAATGTGGCAAAATTATCCCATTATTTGTCTGGTATTAAAAGTAGTAGAAACAAACGTTGGGAGCAGACTCATATTGTTCACTCAAAGAGTCGACTCGCTGACCGACTCGCTCGCGAACGACACATCACTAATTCAATATTCTCATGAAA
>CM049813.1:3598426-3648426 GCA_027422405.1 Ptychobarbus kaznakovi
AGTGGATGTTTGTTTCACTGAAAAATATTGCTTGAATTATTATATATTTTTTTAAATATAGGTATGTAGAAAGTAGTTTAGCTGCCAATGAATCACATTTTTATTTAATAAAGTAAATCATTTTCTACTGACAACAGTACGCTGAATGCTCCACTCAAAAGGATCACGTATTTAATTATAGCTGGAGTTCAACTGCAAGAAAGTAGATGTACATCTGCAGGACTGAGCAGATCCCTGCTGTAAAAATAAACATTTAACACACTTACCACCAACCTTTAAAGCATCTGAACACTTTTATTCTAAATAAAACAACATTTACATTAGACTCACATTTAACACAATCATCTGGGTAAAGATAATAGAGAAAAACGTATAATGTTAAATCCCAAAAGTACATTCAAATGTATGTGCTTTGTAAAAACAATCCCTTCTGTTTTCACTGGAGGCTTTTCAGTACAAATCACTCTGTTGCATTAGTCCTTAACCCTAAACATACCAATGAGGGAATCTGAGAGAATCTATGGCGGTGTCATATTGCACCACGTTTAAAGCCCATCATGATTTCTGCAACAGAAAATCAGTTTGTTTTTATTACATAAATATAATGTACTGTTTTGTGATATGATCCAGACCATTTCCGTGATATTTTTCCTGAAATCAATCCTGTAATACAGCAGAGTTGAATATGCTTAAAGGGTTAGTTAACCCCAAAATTAAAATTCTGTCATTAATTGCTCACCCTCATGTTGTTCCAAACCTGTAAGACCTTCCTTCATCTTCAGAACACAAATTAAGATATTTTTGATGAAATCCGAGAGCTCTCTGACCCTCCCATAGACAGCAATGCGACTGAAATGTTCCTAGTCCCAGAAACATAGCAAGGAGATCGGTTAAATAGTCCACGTGACATCAGTGATGCAACCGTAATTTCACAAAGCTAAAAGGAAACTTTTTGTGCGCAAAGAAAACAATAACGATTTATTCAACAATTTTTGCCCCAGAGTTTCCGTCTTCTGCCATTTTGGAGAGAACTCCAGAACGTAATCAATGTAATGATGGTTGTTTACGTTTAGCATGTGCACGCTTTATCCTGAACATAACCAGCGCTGATTACGTTGATTATGATTCTGGGGTACTCTCCAAAATGGTGGAAGACAGTATTTTGGGGAGAAGAATTGTTGAATAAATTGTTATTTTTGTTTTCTTTGCGCACAAAAAATATTCTCGTAGCTTTGTAAAATTACAGTTGTACCCCTGATGTCACATGGACTATTTACTGAAGAGGCTAATTCGTACGACCTCACTCATACAAATTCATGATTGTTTTTGCTAAATCGTACGTATTTTATGAATTTGTACGAATGACCTACACCTAACTCCGCCCCTAAACCTACCTGTCACTGGGGTCTACACAAATCGTACGAGTGAGGTCGCATGAATTCATACGAATTAGCCACCTCGTAAAATACGTACAAAATGGTCGTGAGATCGTGTTTGATTTTGGACCTTGATTGTGGTAGTAACCTTGCCGTCTATAGAGGGTCAGAGATAGATAGGGCTGGGGGCGATATGACCCAAAAAATTATCACGATAATTATTTTCATATCAGTCGATATCGATAATTATCACGATAAATGTCAAATCTTTATTTCTTTCAAGTTTAAAGCCAGATTTTTGCTCCAAAGTGAAAGTTGTAGAAACCAGACCATTAATTTTCCTTAACACAATAAA
Source organism: Ptychobarbus kaznakovi (assembly GCA_027422405.1). Lineage (NCBI taxonomy): Eukaryota > Metazoa > Chordata > Actinopteri > Cypriniformes > Cyprinidae > Ptychobarbus > Ptychobarbus kaznakovi. The sequence continues at coordinate 3,600,158 of CM049813.1, forward strand.
TATCTAAATAAATAAAAAATATTCTTAGTTTCTGCATGCTCTGAGTGATATTGTTTCAAATCAAGAAACAGGTTTGGGTTGCCTCATAATATTAATATAACTTTTTTGTTTCTTAGAAATGCCCATTTGATAGTCGCTTGAGCTTGGATGCAGAAGTAAATTTTTATTCATTATCAAAATCAGTAACATCTGTAAACAAATTGTAGCAACCTCAGTTTTTTTTTTATTTAAGCATTTGTCCCCCATAGTAGCATACATTTAAATCATGATAAACAGTAAAAACCACACATATAGCACCTCAATAACATGGTAAAAATATAACTATATGGTTTTTAAGTAGCCTATTTGTATGAAAAAGACTAAAATCATTCAGTATAAATGCTCACATACTATAGCTAGCTGCCTTAACCACACATGCATACTATAATTATATACCATTACTCCTGTAATACATTTAAATGTGAATATCCCACAATACCATGGTGCAGTGAGTGTTACTACAGTAAATCCATGGTAAATAATGGCGATGTGCAGATTGAAAAGCCTTCTGAGTGTCTCGTTGCACTCAGTGCTTCTCCTGTTCGGCTTGTTTCAATCGTTTCACACTGACTGGATCTCACTACGGTTGCTCAGTGTGAACAAGTGACCAAGTAATTGCATCTGCTCTAATGAGCTCGTGTCGCGCGGCAGGTTTAACTGATCCGAGCGGATAAACTCTCCGTGTGACGTGATTCAAATGAGTCGCGCGGCTTGGTTCTGCTTTTGGTGCATAAACATTATACCGAACTCTTCATATCGTTTTATCGAGGAAAATTATATCGCGATAATTATCGTTATCGAGTTATCGCCCAGCCCTAGTCTCTCGGATTTCATCAAAAATATCTTACTTTGTGTTCTTAAGATGAACGAAGGTCTTACAGGTTTGGAACGACATGAGGGTGAGTAATTAACGACAGATTTTTCCTGTAAGCAAGCGTTTTCTCTGCTGAAGGTGCTACTGAACCACACTGTGGTCCTACGGTTGCTTTGGTGGCACAATAATTTTGAGGGCGTGATCCAGGGCCACAGCTGTGAGACCCCAGACGCGATGCTTAGGGCTGAGAAACACTGGGAGTGTGTACCCGTAACGATCTCCGGTGCGGAAGTGTGTGTAGCCTCTGTTCTGGGGTTGACATAAATGCTCAAGCGTCAGGGAAAAAATCTCTTCCACCTGTTAGAGGAAGAAATGCAGTGTTACTGAGGACAAAACACACTGCCATGATTACGAAGAGCTGAAACGATTGGGATGATGGGATGTAAACTGTACAGTACCTCGCTTGGGTTAGGTCGAAAAGAGAGCGCCTCCAATGGTCCAAGATTGGCTATTACAGGTGCAATCATCATTCCAGACTACAAATTAGGAAAAATACACATTAAACTGGATAATTAATCTGATATTAACTATAGAAATGTATTCAGGCACATTGAATAGAGTCAAATGAGCATTAATACCCATAAAACCATGAGGTCCTCTGTTTGGATTGAAAACCACAGCATCTATTTATTTCCATCTTGTTACATTAGAACGAGTTTAACAGTCAAGATTACAAGACCACGGATTATCAAAAGAGAAAAAAAATGTAGGGTGGGACTTGTTTCTTTTGCTTTTACTTTTTCAGGTAACTAGTAACGCAAGGCATTACTTTTTCATTTACCACAAAATATCGGAGTTACTTTTTCAAATAAGTCACACCAGTGAACGTGTTTCTGATGTATTGAGTGACAGCTCTGGTGTTGCCATGGTGACAGAAATCAGGAGTAAGAGCAGAACGTTGTGTGTGAGCATCTTACCGTAGCTCCAGACTAAATATCGACGCGATCTTACCGTAGCTCCAGACTAAATATCGACGCGATCTTACCGTAGCTCCAGACTAAATATCGACGCGATCTTACCGTAGCTCCAGACTAAATATCGACGCGATCTTACCGTAGCTCCAGACTAAATATCGACGCGAGCGTACCGTAGCTCCAGACTAAATATCGACGCGATCTTACCGTAGCTCCAGACTAAATATCGACACGATCTTACCGTAGCTCCAGACTAAATATCGACGCGATCTTACCGTAGCTCCAGACTAAATATCGACGCGATCTTACCGTAGCTCCAGACTAATTATCGACGCGATCTTACCGTAGCTCCAGACTAATTATCGACGCGATCTTACCGTAGCTCCAGACTAAATATCGACGCGATCTTACCGTAGCTCCAGACTAAATATCGACGCGATCTTACCGTAGCTCCAGACTAAATATCGACGCGAGCGTACCGTAGCTCAAGACTAAATATCGACGCGATCTTACCGTAGCTCCAGACTAAATATCGACGCGATCTTACCGTAGCTCCAGACTAAATATCGACGCGAGCGTACCGTAGCTCCAGACTAAATATCGACGCGATCTTACCGTAGCTCCAGACTAATTATCGACGCGATCTTACCGTAGCTCCAGACTAAATACCGACGCGATCTTACCGTAGCTCCAGACTAAATATCGACGCGATCTTACCGTAACTCCAGACTAAATATCGACGCGAGCGTACCGTAGCTCCAGACTAAATATCGACGCGATCTTAGCGTAGCTCCAGACTAAATATCGACGCGATCTTACCGTAGCTCCAGACTAAATATCGACGCGAACGTACCGTAGCTCCAGACTAAATATCGACGCGAGCGTACCGTAGCTCCAGACTAAATATCGACGCGAGCGTACCGTAGCTCCAGACTAAATATCAACGCGATCTTACCGTAGCTCCAGACTAAATATCGACGCGATCTTACCATAGCTCAGACAAAATCGACGCGATCTTACCGTAGCTCCAGACTAAATATCGACGTGATCGTAGCTCCAGACTAAATATCGACGCGATCTACCGTAGCTCCAGACTAAATATCGACGCGACTTACCGTAGCTCCAGACTAAATATCGACGCGATCTTAAGCTCCAGACTAAATATCGACGCGATCTTACCGTAGCTCCACTAAATATCGACGCGACATAGCTCAGACTAAATATCGACGCGATCTTACCGTAGCTCCAGACTAAATATCGACGCGATCTTACAGTAGCTCCAGACTAAATATCGACGCAATCTTACCGTAGCTCCAGACTAAATATCAACATGTATTTACTCATCTCACCTGCACAAAAACACATTCAATGTTCCCCAAAATCAATAAAAACTGAAATACAAACTCAGAATTTGACGCAAACCTGCAATAATATTATATATGTATTTCTATGTATATACTTATGTAATTAATATTATTCCCATTTCATTAACCAGTGTCTTTACTGCTGACCAGTGATGATCCAATTCAAGCATTCTAATTAGAAAACATGACTTTAGATAAACATAATTGGTTTTGTTTTTTGTTGCTGAGGAGTGTTGAACTTTCTTCTTCATTCATATTCTTCATGTAATCCAGAACAGCAGCACAGCTGAAAGGTTTGTTTGAGCTCACTTTTAGCTTTTATATTTTCCAAATATATAACTTTTATATTAAAAACAAGCCCAGTCCAGATGAGAAAATGTAATGCAACATTACTTTTCATACAAGTAACTGAATAACGCAATTAGTTACTTTTTATAGGGAGTAATGCAATACTCTAAAAAGTAACTTTCTCCAACACTGGTCATTTTATGATCAATGACAATTTACAAATACTACTTTCCAGCAGAACAGCCCCGTTTTGTTGAAGCATACTTTACATGAATACATGAAAGCAGATGCATTTCGCTACCCAAGCTGAATTGTATACATCTAAAATGAGTCAGTGTGCATTTCATTACCCAATGCATGAATGCATTGCATTCACAACACTGCAGAAAGGGGCGTCACGGCAAGAATTAGCGTAAATGTCTTCTTTTATGGTTTGTATTTCTCCTTTATGTGTCATGGCATAACAACCCACCTGAATAATAACATACATGACTTCATGTCAGAAACATCTGGATGTTTGTTCGTGAAGCACATGAAGTTTGTTCAGTCAAAGTTTGGAATTAAACTTAAATCAAATCACTATATAGACTAGTATCTGTAAATATTAAGCCGCAAAAAGACTATTTTAACAAAAATCCTGCGTGAATAAATGATGAAGACACGTTGTGTTGTTGTGTGATCCTCGCAGTGATTTCAGCTTCGGCCGTCTCATTTAAGTAAAATAGCATCATATCATAAACGCACACACATATATTTAAAGGTATTCACAGCAACCTGTCAAAATAAAAGTTCAGTTTAACTTTAAGACATTTATGTGCCATAAATATATTACTATTATTTAGTCAAATTTATTACTACTACTACTAGTACTGTTGAAAATTTTATGAATGTTTAAGGAATAATCACACAATATTTCTTCCATGTTTTAATTTTAATAGTAAATCTCCTTTATTTAAAAAATTAAATAAATAAGTTTAATTTTAACTAATTAAAAGACAAATTAAATTAATGATTTATGCCTTCATTTGATAACCAAAAAAACATTTAAACACACAACACAGAATTGAAAAAAATTCAACACAGAATGAAAAAAATCATTAATGAGGCTATTGTAAGAGTAAATAAAAGTTGTTTTTATGTATTCAAATAATTAGACATGCTAAAACACAGAATTTGGTAACAATAAGGTGAGAACAAAAACATGTCAATAGGGCCCTAAACATGTAATTTTTGTTAAACATAAATACATTGATGTTTAATTGTATAAGTTTAATGATTTTAATTAATTAGACATGCTTTTTGATTAATAAAGTTTAATTAAACCATTAAAAAAGGAATCCACACTGCAGAAAATAATTTTCTTACTTCTTGTTTTCTAGTAAAAATATCAAAATGTTGTCAGTTTTTGCTTAAAACATGCAAAATTATCTGCCAAATGGGGCAAGAAAAATATTCTTGTTTAGCCTTTACATTAAGATTATTTTTCTTACCCCATTGGCCGATATTTTTGCTTGTTTTAAACAAAAACTAACAAACTTTTATCATTTATGTAAGAAAATCATGTTTTGCCGTGCATAAAAATTTTAATGGGAATAAAAAAGGAATCCAGAAAAAAAATAATCTGATTTCGGGGAAAAAATGTAACTGCTTTCACAGGGCCCTAAATTTCACAACGGACTCTCACACTCGTGTCCACATACTTTAGTAAAGTATGTTTCCGGCCTAATGCCTCATAGATTTGAGATATTACTCAAAACCTTAAACTCAACATTACACACACTGTTCTTAACAAGCAGAAAGTGCTGCACGCTCACCATATCCCGCAGCGGTTTGAGCACACCCCACACGTTCTCCTCCGTGATGTGTATTCCCAGCTCCTCGCGCGCTTCTCTGAGAGCCGTGTCCACTACAGTCCTGTCAGACGGGTCCTTCTTTCCCCCTGCGAAACTAGCACAACAGGGATGAGAGGGGCATTTACTTCAATCCAACGTTATTAATGTTCAGAGGAGCTTTTATCCTGCCATAGTGCTGGATGTGAGCAGTACATAAAAACCACACTTGAGTAAAAGTACAGATATCTTACCAGAGATTGACAGAAATATAGGATATTACTCGAGTAAAAGTCTTGAAGTATGGGATGTGCATTGTACTTAAGTATTTTTTTAAATATTAAACGTGCTTAAGTATTGAAAGTAAAAGTACAAGTATATGCAAAATGGAAAAGGAGCAAATACAGATCTAAATAATGTTAATACACAGCTTGAATCACAAGACTGTGTTCAGCTTTGAACTCTTTCTTCCATTTGGTGTCTTTGGGTAAGAATAAGCAGCACTTCATCCGGTTCTTATTCCAACATAAGCAAACATTTCTGCATCTGCATTTATAGATGTATTTACACCGTTTAATGAAGATCAGAGGGATTTAATCTGCAGTAACAAATGCATAAATAATGCGTTGTTTTCAACATAAAACTCTGAATGCTGATATTTGAAATGATTTAATATAAGAAAAAATTGTCGAAATGTGAAATTTGTGACCCTGGAGCACAAAAGCAGTGTTAAGTCGCTGGGGTATATTTGTAGCAATAGCCAACAATACATTGTATGGGTCAAAATTATACATTTTTATTTTATGCCAAAAATCATTAGGATATTAAGATCATGTTCCATGAAGATATTTAGTACATTTCCTACCATAAATATATCAGAACTTAATTATTGATTATTAATATGCGTTGCTAAGACTTCATTTGAACAACTTTAAAGATGATTTTCTCAATATTTAGATTTTTTTGCACCCTCAGATTCCAGATTTACAAATATTGTTCAAACCATACATCAATGGAAATATTATTTATCCAGCTATCAGATGATGCATAAATCTAAATTTCTAAAAATTGACACTTAAGACTGGTTTTGTGCTCCAGGGTCAAAATTAAATCCGCCAGTAGGTAGCAGCAAATCACTGAGATTGAACCGATTCATTCAAACGGCTGATTCATTCAGGAACAAAGCATTTGACTCTGTTATTAATGAGCGAGTCACTGAATCATTCATTCAAAAATGTGATTCATTCAATAAGTAAACACCATCCCTTGAGACGCAAAACTGGTTCATCAAACTTGCTTTCCTGCAGTATGTGCTCTTCTGACTTAATTGTGTAGTAAGTAACGAATTGTAAAGTACAGATACTCCCCAAAAATACTTAAGTACTGTAATGAAGTATTATCACTTTGTCACATACCACCACTGGACGCGAGTGCATACCTGACGTCTCCTTTGTGTCTGCCCTTCAGTTTGGCAGATCTGAGCGTAAAGAGCAGCGCGGGATCCCCGCTCACGGCACACAGACACACCAGCACCGCAGCCCAGCTCTGGCCTTCCCGCGTGTACAGAGCAGCGTTAGCCTGCAGCGAGCGTTTGCAGCGAGCCTCGTTCCCTGCAGACAAACACTCGTCCGTCACAGTCCGCCGAGGACCGGTTCTGAGAGTCTGGACTGAGTCTGGACGCATGCTAGACAACCGACGGAAGATGCTGGCGCTGTGTGTGCTGCGTTTTAAGGCGTAGCAGCATCTTTTAATACTGGTTTCCGGAGGGCTTTGTGAGGGAGAGGTGTGTAAAAATGGCATGGACAACGGTATGTGTAGCCAGTTCATACAGCCGTGTGCTAATAGAAAACGAGTGCATATCTGTATCGTGGCCGGTGGACATACACGTGTGGGAGAGTCCAACACATCGGAGAATCCTCTATAAACAAGGCTGTGAGGCGGTGTTAAAGCAGTGCAGAGCTGTACATCATCTCGTCTCAATGAAGAAGAGCGGCGGCAGAGTACTTCATGAGTGTCTCGGAGCATCAGGCCCAGTCTGAGCTGATTCAAGCACAGCTTCGTGTAACGAGTCCTAAACATACTGAAAGAAAAACACAGTTCAATATTAACAAAGCCGAATCTTCTGGGTTTATCTAAATGGTGAAGACTAGAGGTCTGCATTAAGATGCTCGAAGCTTAAAAACCAAACTAATACAATGAGGCTGATGCTGATCATTAACCTTTCTGTCAACTCAGGCTTTGATGCACATGTGAACAGCCAATCACATGACGTGAAACACTCTTTTGCTGTAGATTAAGAATATTTTAAGGAAAAATATAGAATAAAAAACAAGTTGTGAATATATGGCAACAAAGTCTTTTTTGCTCACCAAGGATGCATTGATTTTATTAAAAATACAGTAAAAATAGTACTACCTTTTCTATGTTAATATCTGTTAAACTGTAATAGATTTTTCTGTTATCAAATCAACGATTGCTCCAGTTTTCAGTGTCACGTGATCTTCAGAAATCATGCTGATTTTCTGCTCAAAGGAGCATTTCTGATTATGATCAATGTTGAAAACAGCCTTGCTGATGAATATTTTCCTGGAAGATATAGTCTGAGGTTTAAATAAGCTTCATGTCTAATCGTTTTTAAGAATCTGGAGACAAACAAATCAGCCATAAAGGCATTAATAATAACGAGCTGATATGAATCATGTCATAGAGCAGTTTAAACACTGGTATTTTCTCACATGCTAACAGTAGCAGTGCTAAAGCACAGGTGTATAAGGTGTATTTGGAGCTGGTTGCAGATGGGTTTATCACATTTATGGTCTTTATTTGGTCTGAACTGATCAAAATGATGGCTCAGCTGGACGTGTGGCCTAAAAACACCTTGATAAGACCACTTGGATCAGAAACAAACCAACTATCATACATGAAAACAAGTGTATTTGTCATTTGAGTGCATTACTATTAACACACAATCGAATTAAAACCTAACATTAACTGAGACGAAAGCTTGTGGCATTGGTTTCGCGTAAACAACATTAACTAACGCTTTAGTTCAGTAAATACCGAATATAAAGTGGAGGCAAAACAACACCAACGACATTAACGACCCGTTATCACATATTAACATACAATCGCTGAGGAGAAATTAATGACTGAGTTTCTCATAACTCCTAGTCATCTTTTAAACACAACGTAATTGTAATCTACAGCGGTGTGCGCAAACGTTGGTTTCAAGTCACAATAAAAGATAAAAAGAGGCATTTTATGACTCACCTTAAAATGACTAAATCAGCTCTGTGTCGTGTGACGGATGTTGTTACGGAAGCAGCTTCTTCTTCTTCGGTGTGTTTGAATCTTCAACTGTCGCGTGGCAAACACAGCACTGCAATACACACACATCAACAAATTAATTAATACATTAACATGTATGTTATAGTCACATAATTGAATGTGATTAAAATTGATTTAACTCAGAACCTTAAATATTTATTTATTCATACACTATAAAACATGTATTCATACACGTATCGTGTTTTTTATATTACTGAACATTTATATATAAATTAATTCAATAAGAATAAATTCACAATAAACTTGGTTAAATATGTGGATTATTCCATAAAAACACAAAGAAATTGACTCTTTTACGTGTGTAGTTTGTGTTAGCAAATAGATTAAGTATAGATTAATACAATTTGTAACTTTTATGGATTAATATATCTGTTATAAATATGTAATACATATAATAAACTTCGTGGTTGTTTTATCGAAAGAGCTCAAATAACCTTCAATGTATTTATACATACATGCATCATATAACACACAACTTAGACAAAAAAAATCGTCTATTTTTGGTCAATTTTTCAAATAAACTAATTGATTTAACTTCCTGGTCATGTGACCTGATGATGTCACACCAGCTGTAATATGTTCACACACAAGATTTGAACTTTTGGACTTTTTTTATTTAAATTATACCTTTAAAGTAAAATGGCTTAGAAACTGTCTACTTAAATCAGACTCAATATGTTTTTTTATACCATATAATATTTTCAAAAAGGTTGGAGGGTTGCATTTTTTGTTATTGTGTGACTACTCTGTTAATAAATCACCTGTGGCATTGTCTAATTTCCATCAACAAGCTCTTAAGGCTTGGAAGTTATGCTATGTACACAACTTTTCCCCACATAAAGTAATCCTGGGGAATAATGCTTACATTACAGTTAACCGGAAATCTCTTTATTTACAAAGCTGGATGGATAAAGGTGTTTATTTTGTATCTGACATTTTAGATCAATCAGCTAATTTGCTATCTTATGAAAATGTCATGAACAAATGGCGATTTCCTATTAAATATAAATACTATAATTCTGTAATGAAAGCCATCCCAACAGATTTAATGATGTTGATGAGAAGTCATATGTTGTCATGTAATATATGTCGATCTGAACCTGTACTTTGTCTAAATGGGGTTGACATTAATAGTAAAAAGTGTACAAATACATTTATTAGACAAATATTTTATAGAAATAGATCTATAAAGCCTAGAGGGACATTTTTCTTCACAGATATTAAGTGGGAAAAAGCTTGGTCACTCCTTTATCGATTCTGTGTTTCTAACAAACTTAGGGAATTGCATTTGAAAATCCTTCATAACATTTATGTTAGTAATTATACTCTGTCAAGATTTATGGATATTGATGGAAACTGCTCTTTTTGATCAGATCAACCAGAAAAATTGGCACATCTTTTCTATGAATGTAACTACTCCAAAAAGTTTTGGAGAAACTTATCTATCCAAGAAAAAACTGCTCATATTTGTGATTTGACTTCAAAAGATGTTTTATTTTATATCAAAAAGCATATCCGTTAACTTTATGCTGAATCTTATGATTTTATTTGGTAAGTTTCATATCCATAAAAGTAAAATAAATAATTCTAAACCTTGTTTGAAGGTTATGGTTGATGTACATTCATATATGGACTCTCTTCAGTTTATTGATAGTACAAAAATATTTGCTAAAGAGCTGAATTTAGTTGAAAAGTGATCTAATATATGATGAATTTTGGATTATTGACATTTAGTTGCTGTATTTTCTTTGTATTCTTGTCAAAATGTATACTTATATATTTAATGTAGACTGTAAACCCACATTTATTTTTATTTATGTTTTTATTTGGATGTCTCGATGTAATTGTATTATTTATTGGTTGTAGTTATAATAATAAAAAAAAAATATATATATTTTTTTTACTAGTAATTTTTTGCCCTCTAAATTACCCATAAAACTGTCTAAATTCCACGAGCAAGCACTCTTGGCCTGGAGATTGTGCTTTGTGCATAATAACCTGTGATCATTGGAATAACGAATCGATCACAGGTAAAGGCAGGAGTTTATTTTTGGAGAAATGGTTGGATCATGGGTTAATGTACTTGAGTGATTTATTTGATTCATCTTTAAGAATTTACTCTTATGATTATTTTTTGTCTACGTTCAACTTTCCTATAAAATGTCAATAATTTTTCTGTAGTAACCAATGCTATTCCCTCTGGGCTTATTATTATCCGTGTGTGTGTGTGTGTGTGTGTGTGTGTGTGTGTGTGTGTGTGTGTGTGTGTGTGTGTGTGTGTGTGTGTGTGTGTGTGTGTGTGTGTGTGTGTGTGTGTGTGTGTGTGTGTGGTGTGTGTGTGTGTGTGTGTGTGTGTGTGTGTGTGTGTGTGTGTGTGTGTGTGTGTGTGAGAGTGTGTGGGAGTGTGTGTGTGTGTGTCTTTGTGGAACTTTATTCCCAATTATGTTTTCTCTCAGTCTTGATTTTCTTCTCTTGTGTAACAATAAAATGTATAAACTACCGGCTATAATATCATAAGCAGGTTCTCTTGGCTTAGTCGCTAATATTCAAGCACAACTTTTCACCCCACAGATATTTTATGTGGAATAACTGTAATGACTTATACAAGAGTAAATCCATATTTGTTCAAAGTTGGTTTGATAAAAACATACCGTTGATCAGTCAGCTAATGAATACTCAAGGGTTGTTATTTTCATATAAAGAATTATTAGATCTCTTATGTAAATAATTTTCTGTAGTAACCAATGCTATTCCCTCTGGGCTTATTCATTTAATGTGCAGCCACCTGACTTATTATAACGTTGACCATAAAGATTATAATTTCCTGTACTAACAAAGATATAAGACAAGTCTTTAATGAACAAAATAGAGTTATTCCAAAAGGAAAATTTATTGGAATTCCATCCAAAGGGATGTTAATTGGAGAAAAGCATTACAAATGTTGTATTTCAAACAAGGTAAGAGAAATTCACCTGAAGATTTTACACAAAATATATCCAACTCTCCAAATTTATGGATATTGGGAAAGAATATTTTTTTTGTAACAGCTGTGAGGAGTCTTTATGTCATATGTTTGTTGATTGCCAGAGTGTACAATCATTTTGGAAAGACTGTTTTTCAGATTTTTCAGTTAAAACTAATCTAATGATAACTCTGCATGTGAAAGAAAGTATTTGTTACTTTGATAATGATGATAAAAATATTCACAATTTTGTTAATTTCATCATCCGGAATGGAAAATGTTTCATTCATAAATGTAGATTGGTGAAATCTCCTCCTTTATACAAGGTTTTCTCTAACGAACTAACGTTGTTAATGAAGTCTCGTAAAGTTGAGAAAAATGTAAAAGCAACAAATATTGTAAGATATTACGAATCTGTATTTGGCGTCTTGTGAATGTCTTTTTATTTTATTTTATTTATTTGTTGTTCTTCAAACATCTTTGGAACTTCAGTTCCCTTTCAAGCTGTCACGAGACATCACAGAGAATACTCCGTTATGGGAAGCTCCTTCCCTCCAACCTTTCCTGAATACCTATTGGCTCACGCCAGTCCAATGACTGGCAATTGTCGCGAAGCATGCAAATACGCGCTCGAGAGGAAGTATAAATGTGGCGCCCGCGACAATTACGTCAGAATCTTTTTCTTCACTTTGCTGAACCTAGGTTATGGCTTAAAACTATTACAGCTCACGGTTAAGGTTCGCTCATTCGAGGGCAGGCCTCATGGCTGCTCCTCTGCAGCATTCAGGTGAGTATGACATTTTGTGGACCTTCAGGACTCAGGTGATGAGCTCATGCCGACTGAATGTCCGCATTCCTCTCACCATCGAACCTGCAGGACAGGACATCAGCCCGGCTTCGAGTCCGGGCCCGCCGCGATGTGTTTCGCGGCCTATTCGGGGTGGGGCTCACTGCCGCCAGCGTGCCGCTGGTGGGCCACCCCCCCCGGCGTCTTGCCGTGCCGTCGAACCCAACGGTCGCCTCATTCCCCGGTTTCCTTTCCCGAGGACTGTTTCGCCCCCCTTCCAATATCGGTGCGGAGAGCCGAAGGCAGATGCGGGGGCAAAGGGATCTCACGTCGCCGCGGATGCCGTACGAGAAGAGCCACTGTCTAAGCATGTAGACCCCGCCTCAGAGCGGCGTTCTGCTTTGCAAAGCACAATCTCTTAGCTCCTCACTCATTAACATGATAATAGCCCCTAATTAGCGGCTGTCGTGTGTAAGGGACAAACTCTCATTTACATGATAATAGCCCCTAAATCAGCGGAGGTCGTGTGGGTGGAGAACACTCTCTGATTCACATGATAATAGCCCCTAATTAGCGGCTGTCGTGTGTACGGGACAACCTCTCATTTACATGATAATAGCCCCTAATTAGCGGCTGTCGTGTGTACGGGACAACCTCTCAATTACATGATAATAGCCCCTAATCAGCGGCTGTCGTGTGTGTACGGGACAACCTCTCATTACATGATAACGACCCCTACGAGGGAAGCGCGCGAAAGTCAGGAGTCACATGACACCCCTGTGCGGAAAAGCCCGCGAAGGTGAGGAGTCACATGACACCCCTGCGCGTAGAAGTGCGCGAAAGTCAGGAGTCACATGACACCCCTGTGCGGAAAAGCCCGCGAAGGTGAGGAGTAACATGACACCCCTGCGCAGAAAAGCGCGTGAAGGCGAGGAGTCATCTGATGCCCTGTAGGGAGCATCCTATCAGCCTTCCAGATTTCGCCGGACTATTACGCCAGTTGTTTACGCCCCTACAAGTGGTGTTCAACTAGGTCGTATAGCATAGTCAAGCCTGTAGTTACAGCCGATCGGAGGAGAGCGCGAGAGCAGCCCAGCTCCCAAGCGCCAAAAGTTCAGTTGCTCAAATGTGTGTGTGTTGGGTGTTCATTCAATAAAAATGCATACATTCTAACAAAAGAAAGAGCTTTCTCCTCCTCACTCAATAAGTGCGGCTCCCCTTGCCCCGCCTCAGAGCAGAGCAGGTCCGCCGCCCACACAGGTTATAGCCGCGCATCCAACGACCAAGCCGCTAAAGCCGCTATGTCAGTTCATGAGCGCGTGGAAAGTTATTCCGGGAATCTCGCGTTGGCTACTCAGCGTGATAGAGCGGGGATATACTCTTCAATTCGGACGCAAACCACCCCGTTTCAATGGCGTGGTGCAGTCTCTAACATCGCCTTGAAATGCTCAGGCTCTGAGACAAGAGATAGGCTGTCTGCTCACGGTTCCCTTTCAAGCTGTCACGAGACATCACGGAGAATACTCAGCTCCCAAGCGCCAAAAGTTCAGTTGCTCAAATGTGTGTGTGTTGGGTGTTCATTCAATAAAAAAATGCATACATTCTCACAAAAAAGAGCTTTCTCCTCCTCACTCAATAAATGCGGCTCCCCTTGCCCCGCCTCAGAGCAGCGCAGGTCCGCCGCCCACACAGGTTATAGCCGCGCATCCAACGACCAAGCCGCTAAAGCCGCTATGTCAGTTCATGAGCGCGTGGAAAGTTATTCCGGGAATCTCGCGTTGGCTACTCAGCGTGATAGAGCGGGGATATACTCTTCAATTCGGACGCAGACCACCCCGTTTCAATGGCGTGGTGCAGTCTCTAACATCGCCTTGAAATGCTCAGGCTCTGAGACAAGAGATAGGCTGTCTGCTCAAGGAAAGAGCAGTAGAGCGAGTCCCACCGAACGAGCTGGAGAGCGGTTTTTACAGCCGCTACTTCGTGGTACCCAAGAGGGATGGGGGGCTCCGCCCAATTCTAGATCTCAGACCCATCAACAGAGCGCTTTGCAAACGTCCGTTCAGGATAATAACTCTGAAACAGATCCTGGCGCAAATTCGCCCCGGGGACTGGTTTGTGTCCGTGGATTTGAAGGACGCATACTTTCACATTCAGATAGCACCGCCCCACAGACGTTTTCTGAGGTATGCTTTCGAGGGCACAGCGTACCAATACTCTGTTCTCCTGTTAACGGGCTGGCTCTGGCCCCATGCACTTTTCAAAGTGCATCGATGCAGCACTTTTCCACTCAGATAGAGTGGAAGGTGTATCCTCAACTATGTGACGAATAATAAAGAACCTTGAACTATCTGGACGATTGGCTGATTTTAGCTCAGTCCCTGGATACGCTTATCAGCCACATAGACTCACTAAAGGGGTATGTTTAGACCCTGCCTCTCGCGAGATCGCGTGGAGATGAGACCCTGCCTCTCGCGAGATCGTGTGGCGATGAGAGCCCACCTCTCGCGAGATAGATTGGCGATGAGAGCCCGCCTCTCGCGAGATCCCGCGGTGGCCATTTTGTCTTCCCTGCTCCATTCAGGCAAGGCAGCTCTGTTCAGTTGAAGGTTTTTCAGAGACTGCTCGGATTCAGCGGTATGTCATCTGGGATTATCACACATGCGCCCGCTGCAGCTATGGCTGGAATCTTGAGTCCCGTGGACGGCGTGGACTTCGGGATGTTTGTCATCGCGGCCACCCGAGTAGCCGGGGAGTTCCCCTGTGCTCGAAAGCGTCGCGCGTGGTGGTCGCGACGGATGCATCGACTCACGGCTGGGGAGCAGTGTGCGAGGGAATGCAGCTTATGGTCTGTGGTTGGAATCTCAGAGCCGGTGGCACATAAACCGCCTGGAGCTGGAAGCAGTCTTCTTAGCTCTAAAGGGTTTTCAGCCACAGCTGGAACAGCAGCATGTACTGATTCGCACCGACAACACGTCCGTGGTTTTGTATATAAATCACCAGGGGGTTTTCGCTCAAGGGCGCTGTGCAAGCAGGCAATGGACTGCCGTCCTCTTCAGTCAGAGCAGCACACATCCCCGGCCTCTTGATGGGGCGGACATGTTTTCGAGGAAGGGGATCGCTCAAGGAGAGTGGAGATTGCACCCCGAGTCGGTTCGGATGATTTGGAACCGCTAACGTACGGGAGAGCGGAGGTGGAGCTCTTCGCTACGAGCGAGAACGTGCACTTCCCGCTGTTCTTCACTCCCCGCTGACATCACGCTGGCCAGCAGCCAGGCCGTATGCATTCCTCCGATCAAGAATGTTGCCACTGGTTTTATGCGAGCATCAGTGATACTCATCGCCCCGAACCAGCCTTGGTTCCCAGACTTCACCGATCCCTAGCAGGGAACATAGTCTCGCGTGCTCAGCATGCTCACGGAAGCGCGAACACCTTCTACGAGATGTTATATGCTTCAAAATGGGGAGTGTTTGTGAAATGGTGCGGTCATGCTCATATCGACCCGGATACTTGCACGGTGTCGGATGTTCTGAGCTTCTTGCAGCACAGACTGTATAGTGGATCGTTACCTTCAACACTGGAAGTCTATGTGGCGGCCATTACCGCGTTTCGTTCCCCGCACAGCGGGCAATCGTTCGATAAAGACATGCTGGTGGTGAGTTTTCTTAGAGGGGCAAAAAGACTACATCCCCCACGTCCTTCTTTCGGTTCCGCCCTGGGACCTGGAAGTGGTATTGAGAGCTCTGTCACAGCCACCATTTGAGCCACTACATCAGTAGGTTTGAAGGAGCTATCGCTTAAAACTATACTCCTTCTTGCCCTCGCTTCGGCTAAGCGCATTGGGATTTACAAGCCTTTTTCTGTGAGCAACGACTATATTCGTTTCGGACCCCGGGACTGCAGTGTCACTCTCCGGCCGGCCGCGATTGGGTTACGTGCCTAAATCAAGTCTACCCCATTCAGGTCACAGACGGTTTCACTACCGGCCCTTGCTGCGGAGTCATCGCCCCCACAGAGTGCGAATGCCCAGACTGCAGTGTGCCCCATCAGGGCTCTGAGGATTACATTGACCGTTCAGCCAGTTTCGGCAGTCAGACCAGCTTTTTGTGTGCTATGGTGGTGCTACAGAGGGCCGAGCCGTGTCGAAACAAAGAATGTCACATTGGATTGTGAATGCTATCACGGAGGCATATGCAAGCCAAGGATTGTAATACGCTCTGCACATCAGAGGCCATTCAACGAGGGCTATCGCTTCCTCCTGGACGTGGTTAAGAGGTATGTCTATCCCAGATATTGCTTGGCAGCCGGCTGGTCTTCGCAGAATACCTTCGCCAGGTTTTTGCAAGCTGGACGTTCAGTCTTTAGCCTTCCAAGTGCTGTCGGTGAGTAACTGATTATGTAACTTACTACCTTGTGGGAGATGTTGCTTGTACAGTACTTTATGCAGCCCTCTATGAGGTCGTTATCTTGGTCGGCCCTGAGTTCAGTGCCGCGTACATGTCATGTTAAGTTATGCTGCTCGACACAGTGTTAACTCTGTACAGCCCCGTATACTGTTATTTCCTTTCAAGCTGTCACGAGACATCACGGAGGATACTCCGTTATGGGAAGCTCCTTCCCTCCAACCTTTCCTGAATACCTATTGGCTCACGCCAGTCCAATGACTGGCAATTGTCGCGAAGCATGCAAATACGCGCTCGAGAGGAAGTATAAATGCGGCGCCCGCGACAATTACGTCAGAATCTTTTTCTTCACTTTGCTGAACCTAGGTTATGGCTTAAAACTATTACAGCTCACGGTTAAGGTTCGCTCATTCGAGGGCAGGCCTCATGGCTGCTCCTCTGCAGCGTTCAGGTGAGTATGACATTTTGTGGACCTTCAGGACTCAGGTGATGAGCTCATGCCGACTGAATGTCCGCATTCATCTCACCATCGAACCTGCAGGACAGGACATCAGCCCGGCTTCGAGTCCGGGCCCGCCGCGATGTGTTTCGCATGATAATAGCCCCTGATTAGCGGCTGTCGTGTGTACGGGACAACCTCTCATTTACATGATCATAGCCCCTAATTAGCGGCTGTCGTGTGTACGGGACAACCTCTCAATTACATGATAATAGCCCCTAATCAGCGGCTGTCGTGTGTGTACGGGACAACCTCTCATTACATGATAACGACCCCTACGAGGGAAGCGCGCGAAAGTCAGGAGTCACATGACACTCCTGTGCGGAAAAGCCCGCGAAGGTGAGGAGTCACATGACACCCCTGCGCGTAGAAGCGCGCGAAAGTCAGGAGTCACATGACACCCCTGTGCGGAAAAGCCCGCGAAGGTGAGGAGTAACATGACACCCCTGCGCAGAAATGCGCGTGAAGGCGAGGAGTCATCTGATGCCCTGTAGGGCGCATCCTATCAGCCTTCCAGATTTCGCCGGACTATTACGCCAGTTGTTTACGCCCCTACAAGTGGTGTTCAACTAGGTCGTATAGCATAGTCAAGCCTGTAGTTACAGCCGATCGGAGGAGAGTGCGAGAGCAGCCCAGCTCCCAAGCGCCAAAAGTTCAGTTGCTCAAATGTGTGTGTGTTGGGTGTTCATTCAATAAAAATGCATACATTCTCAAAAGAAAGAGCTTTCTCCTCCTCACTCAATAAGTGCGGCTCCCCTTGCCCCGCCTCAGAGCAGCGCAGGTCCGCCGCCCACACAGGTTATAGCCGCGCATCCAACGACCAAGCCGCTAAAGCCGCTATGTCAGTTCATGAGCGCGTGGAAAGTTATTCCGGGAATCTCGCGTTGGCTACTCAGCGTGATAGAGCGGGGATATACTCTTCAATTCGGACGCAGATCACCCCGTTTCAATGGCGTGGTGCAGTCTCTAACATCGCCTTGAAATGCTCAGGCTCTGAGACAAGAGATAGGCTGTCTGCTCAAGGAAAGAGCAGTAGAGCGAGTCCCACCGAACGAGCTGGAGAGCAGTTCCCTTTCGAGCTGTCACGAGACATCACGGAGAATACTCAGCTCCCAAGCGCCAAAAGTTCAGTTGCTCAAATGTGTTTGTGTTGGGTGTTCATTCAATAAAAAAATGCATACATTCTCACAAAAAAGAGCTTTCTCCTCCTCACTCAATAAATGCGGCTCCCCTTGCCCCGCCTCAGAGCAGCGCAGGTCCGCCGCCCACACAGGTTATAGCCGCGCATCCAACGACCAAGCCGCTAAAGCCGCTATATCAGTTCATGAGCGCGTGGAAAGTTATTCCGGGAATCTCGCGTTGGCTACTCAGCGTGATAGAGCGGGGATATACTCTTCAATTCGGACGCAGACCACCCTGTTTCAATGGCGTGGTGCAGTCTCTAACATCGCCTTGAAATGCTCAGGCTCTGAGACAAGAGATAGGCTGTCTGCTCAAGGAAAGAGCAGTAGAGCGAGTCCCACCGAACGAGCTGGAGAGCGGTTTTTACAGCCGCTACTTCGTGGTACCCAAGAGGGATGGGGGGCTCCGCCCAATTCTAGATCTCAGACCCATCAACAGAGCGCTTTGCAAACGTCCGTTCAGGATAATAACGCTGAAACAGATCCTGGCGCAAATTCGCCCCGGGGACTGGTTTGTGTCCGTGGATTTGAAGGACGCATACTTTCACATTCAGATAGCACCGCCCCACAGACGTTTTCTGAGGTATGCTTTCGAGGGCACAGCGTACCAATACTCTGTTCTCCTGTTAATGGGCTGGCTCTGGCCCCATGCACTTTTCAAAGTGCATCGATGCAGCACTTTTCCACTCAGATAGAGTGGAAGGTGTATCCTCAACTATGTGACGAATAATAAAGAACCTTGAACTATCTGGACGATTGGCTGATTTTAGCTCAGTCCCTGGATACGCTTATCAGCCACATAGACTCGCTAAAGGGGTATGTTTAGACCCTGCCTCTCGCGAGATCGCGTGGAGATGAGACCCTGCCTCTCGCGAGATCGTGTGGCGATGAGAGCCCGCCTCTCGCGAGATAGATTGGCGATGAGAGCCCGCCTCTCGCGAGATCCCGCGGTGGCCATTTTGTCTTCCCTGCTCCATTCAGGCAAGGCAGCTCTGTTCAGTTGAAGGTTTTTCAGAGACTGCTCGGATTCAGCGGTATGTCATCTGGGATTATCACACATGCGCCCGCTGCAGCTATGGCTGGAATCTTGAGTCCCGTGGACGGCGTGGACTTCGGGATGTTTGTCATCGCGGCCACCCGAGTAGCCGGGGAGTTCCCCTGTGCTCGAAAGCGTCGCGCGTGGTGGTCGCGACGGATGCATCGACTCACGGCTGGGGAGCAGTGTGCGAGGGAATGCAGCTTATGGTCTGTGGTTGGAATCTCAGAGCCGATGGCACATAAACCGCCTGGAGCTGGAAACAGTCTTCTTAGCTCTAAAGGGTTTTCAGCCACAGCTGGAACAGCAGCATGTACTGATTCGTACCGACAACACGTCCGTGGTTTTGTATATAAATCACCAGGGGGTTTTCGCTCAAGGGCGCTGTGCAAGCAGGCAATGGACTGTCGTCCTCTTCAGTCAGAGCAGCACACATCCCCGGCCTCTTGATGGGGCGGACATGTTTTCGAGGAAGGGGATCGCTCAAGGAGAGTGGAGATTGCACCCCGAGTCGGTTCGGATGATTTGGAACCGCTAACGTACGGGAGAGCGGAGGTGGAGCTCTTCGCTACGAGCGAGAACGTGCACTTCCCGCTGTTCTTCACTCCCCGCTGACATCACGCTGGCCAGCAGCCAGGCCGTATGCATTCCTCCGATCAAGAATGTTGCCACTGGTTTTATGCGAGCATCAGTGATACTCATCGCCCCGAACCAGCCTTGGTTCCCAGACTTCACCGATCCCTAGCAGGGAACATAGTCTCGCGTGCTCAGCACGCTCATGGAAGCGCGAACACCTTCTACGAGATGTTATATGCTTCAAAATGGGGAGTGTTTGTGAAATGGTGCGGTCATGCTCATATCGACCCGGATACTTGCACGGTGTCGGATGTTCTGAGCTTCTTGCAGCACAGACTGTATAGTGGATCGTTACCTTCAACACTGGAAGTCTATGTGGCGGCCATTACCGCGTTTCGTTCCCCGCACAGCGGGCAATCGTTCGATAAAGACATGCTGGTGGTGAGTTTTCTTAGAGGGGCAAAAAGACTACATCCCCCACGTCCTTCTTTCGGTTCCGCCCTGGGACCTGGAAGTGGTATTGAGAGCTCTGTCACAGCCACCATTTGAGCCTCTACATCAGTAGGTTTGAAGGAGCTATCGCTTAAAACTATACTCCTTCTTGCCCTCGCTTCGGCTAAGCGCATTGGGATTTACAAGCCTTTTTCTGTGAGCAACGACTATATTCGTTTCGGACCCCGGGACTGCAGTGTCACTCTCCGGCCGGCCGAGATTGGGTTACGTGCCTAAATCAAGTCTACCCCATTCAGGTCACAGACGGTTTCACTACCGGCCCTTGCTGCGGAGTCATCGCCCCCACAGAGTGCGAATGCCCAGACTGCAGTGTGCCCCATCAGGGCTCTGAGGATTACATTGACCGTTCAGCCAGTTTCGGCAGTCGGACCAGCTTTTTGTGTGCTATGGTGGTGCTACAGAGGGCCGAGCCGTGTTGAAACAAAGAATGTCACACTGGATTGTGAATGCTATCACGGAGGCATATGCAAGCCAAGGATTGTAATACGCTCTGCACATCAGAGGCCATTCAACGAGGGCTATCGCTTCCTCCTGGACGTGGTTAAGAGGTATGTCTATCCCAGATATTGCTTGGCAGCCGGCTGGTCTTCGCAGAATACCTTCGCCAGGTTTTTGCAAGCTGGACGTTCAGTCTTTAGCCTTCCAAGTGCTGTCGGTGAGTAACTGATTATGTAACTTACTACCTTGTGGGAGATGTTGCTTGTACAGTACTTTATGCAGCCCTCTATGAGGTCGTTATCTTGGTCGGCCCTGAGTTCAGTGCCGCGTACATGTCATGTTAAGTTATGCTGCTCGACACAGTGTTAACTCTGTACAGCCCCGTATACTGTTATTGCTGAATGTGTTCTGCCCTGCTCTCAGCACAGCCCATGTTATCAGTTGCCAGATATGCAAATTTAGTATGCCTGGGGTGTGGGCGCTCATTGGCTTATCTCCACCTGTCAGCTGTGAGCCGTCCTACGAGCGCCGTTATTGGTGGGAATGCTTCCTCACAGTGCTGGCTGCCCGTAGCCTCTTTCACGGCGGGATTGAATAGCGTTCCCATAACGGAGTATTCTCCGTGATGTCTCGTGACAGCTTGAAAGGGAACGCTCCGGTTACTATCGTAACCTCGGTTCCCTGAAAGCGGGAACGAGACATCACGGTGATCGCCGTGATATCTGCTCGTCCAGCCAAGCGGCATTCAGTATCAGATTCTGACGTAATTGTCGCGGGCGCCGCATTTATACTTCCTCTCGAGCGCGTATTTGCATGCTTCGCGACAATTGCCAGTCATTGGACTGGCGTGAGCCAATAGGTGTTCAGGAAAGGTTGGAGGGAAGGAGCTTCCCATAACGGAGTATTCTCCGTGATGTCTCGTTCCCGCTTTCAGGGAACCGAGGTTACGATAGTAACCGGAGCGTTTTTGATGCCTGTTTTTCTGTAATGCTGTGTTTATGTTAATAATAAAATAATAAAAACACATGTGAGTGGTTTTTCTCACTCCGGAAACCACTCAGAGAGGTCGTTTCCCATGATGACACTACACTCAAAATGTTCATAGAATGTTTTTATGATTGAGATGATCTTTGATGGTATTCCATAGGAGTGCGGTATCATCCAGAGGGTGTTTCGATGGACACTGTCGAAGGCCTTCCTGAAGTCCACAAAATTGATGTAGAGGGGTGCATTCCATTCCAAACATTGCTCTATGATGTTACGCAGAGCAAAGATCTGGTCCATACATCCTCTTCCCTTCCTGAAGCATATTACTTCCCCACCTGTGCATATTTACCCAATCAGTATCTACAGCATCTGTTGGATGAGGGGGATCTTTCAGACCGCAGGTACTGAAGAACTCTTCTTTGGATTATAATATTGAAATGAAAACTTAGTGAAAGATTTTTTTTGGGATGTTTTCACCCATTTGCATTGTTTGGGCAGACAAAGACAAAATTCTTTAAATACACATTTGTGTTAAGTGGAAGACACTTAATCCAGATTAAATTATACACATTATTATACAATAAAATTTAAAATGATAAATTATACACATCCAGGCTGGCATGAGGATGAGTAGCTTATATGATCAGATAAGTTTTATCTAACATTTTTAGAATATACCCAATATGCTTTGATTATTTCCCTCTCAACAATATCAAATCATTTATGGAATAGAAACAGCTCTGATGATTTACCAACAATAATCTGAAACCGGGAATTGCAAGGTAGCCTTAAGAAACCTTGTGACAGGTAAGTTGCTGTTCACACAAAACATGTTTTTGTGTTCATTTGCTCTTTCAAAATCATTTGTTTAATTGTTTTTATGTTTTTTTTACAAACCACAGGTGACCAAAAAGACAGGAGATTTACAATGGATAATTGTTCATGGTGTTATTGCAATTAATGCTTTTACTTCTTTAAATCCTGGAATCCGATCCTTTAAATTGGTCCTTTGTGATGACAAAGTGTCCTTTTTGTGATGATAGAGAGACCATTTTTCATGCTTTCTTATTCTGTTCTTAAGCTTTGACTTATCCTGTAAAACAGAAAATTGTAGTTTGATTAAAAAAATTGCAATGAAGTATTGTCACGAGAGATTTTCATTTTAGGTTGCAAATATGTTTCTAAGAAAATTGAACAGGATATAGTACAAAATATTTTTGCTTTTTTAAACCTGGTGCAATCTAGAATTTTAATATATTTTTATTACTATAAATGTATTGATGATCTGCTTTCTTTTGAAAATATTTGGCACTGTAATGATGCGCTATGTGACATTTTTGAAGACAAATTAATTAGTGAAATTTATTGATTTGTATTGAGTTGCAACTTGATACTTTACTTGTTACTTGAGGCTATATATACCTATTATAAATAGGTGCTTTCTTTTGTAAATAAACCTTTAGTAAATGCAAATAAAATGTTTGCAGATAAACATGCTAACCTTTAAAGGGTGACTCCTCCCCAAAATGAAAATGTTGTCATTAATCACTTACCCCCATGCCGTTCCAAACCCAGAACACAATTGAAGATATTTTGGATGAAAACCGGGAGGTTTGTGACTGTCTCATTGACTGCCAAACAATTAACACCGTCAAGACACAGAAAAGTATGAAAGGCATCGTCAAAATAGTCCATCTGCCATCAGTGGTTCAACCTGAATTTTATGAAGCGACGAGAATACATTTATACGCAAAGAAAACAAACATAACGACTTTATTCAACAATTCGTCTAATCTGCATTGCTGTAGAGCCATTTTGAAGAGTATCCACTGAAGGCAAAATGTGTACGCTGTTCTGTGTCAACCGCACCACACGGATACATTTTCTTCTTTTATTTACGCATGGATTTGAACGAAAACAGCTTATCCTTGTGGTGCGGCTGACACAGAACAGCGTACGCATTTTGCATTCAGTGTTATTTACTTGGCAGTCAATGGGACAGTCACAAGCCTCCCGGTTTTCATCCAAAATATCTTAAATTGTGTTCCGAAGATGAACTAAACTTTTATGGGTTTAGTGATTAATGACAAAATGTTCATTTTGGTGTGGAGTAACCCTTTAATTTTGTTAGACAAACCCAGAAGAGAGAGACAGCTCATAATAGTTTGTTAATTGGGCTGACAGTAGGCCTAAAATTACTAAAGACACACCTGAGTTCAGCTTTATAATTTTGGTATAATTAAAAAAAGGTAAAATTGTATGAATTCAAATGCATTTTCATTAAATATGTTACACTATCATAGTTATGGCCTTGTATCATATGTATTATACTAGTAGTAGATATTTAAAAATACCTGTAGGACAAACACTCCACAGCTGGTTGCATCTTCTTGAACTGTGTGCTGTATTTGGACAATTTTCCATTTAATATTTACAATTTCTTCATTTCCTAGGCGATTCAACCTCATTCTGAAGTACTGTCTGTTGGACAACGGCTTCACTCAGACATCCTGGGAAATTGTTATAATTTCGTATGATTAATTGATGTGATAAAACAGACTTACTGTAATTTTTGGGATGCATGCATTAGCGTCTCAACATCAGTTTCAGCATTTGCTGGATCCACAACAAAAATTAGTTTGGACAGAACATGCAGGTACTAACAGAACACAACCAAAACTGAATATTAATCTAAACATCTTGTTGACATTTTTATTGAGAAGTATTAATAGTTTTTGAATTTGTAGTGCTTACCACAAACATCCAGTGGTTGCTTTTTATATTGACAAATCAGATTATTCCATCAAATAACTCAAAATTAACCTGTATAACATAAATTAATGAGTTCATATTATTTAAAAAGTCCATCAAACAGATGTATACTTACATCTTTCAAACCCTGTCGAGCCACTTGGGCTCTCTGTCCATGCAATATCACACCAGTGGTATAGTGGTTGAGTTGGTACTTCCCAGACTTGTCAAACTTGTTTAAGACTGACCGAACGTAACTCTCCATGACCTTAATAATTACAATACAGCAATGCTAAGGTTTTGTTGAAATTCCTCAAGTGAAAGAAAAGTATTGAAACAAAATCCAAATATGATATAATATGATTATATTAAGATGCCTCATGTAATATACTTGTACAATTACTTTGAAAGAGATCTAAAAGTATTAGTGAGTGATGTGAAGGCCACTTATGGGAACACATACCCAGAGTTTAAAATGATTAAAAGCAATGATTAAAATGGGAGGCTTGGGCTTACAAATAACGCAACGCTGCACTTACTTCTCCACATAATCCCTCATGTGGTCAAAAACTCTGTGTGCTGTTGAATTTGTACTGGTCAGCATTGATAATAGCGACAATCTGTTCGCTGTCTTCATATTCCCAGAGTGTTTGGACCTGTAAAAATCTGTCAGTAAAAGCTCAAGTACTGCAAAATAGTTTCTTGTGAAGATTTACCTCTTCAGCAACACGTTCTACTGAAACATCGTTTTCTTGTTTCGTGTCAGTAGCCTTGTGTAGTGGAGTCTTTTATTATTTTTTTCCAGTTTAGGAATGTCACTTCGTAGAGGTGTTTTGACCTTTAAAAATTTGTATTTGTTAGATGCACAATTATAAAATTATTTTTAATTCTCACACTTTAATTACCTCTTGAGCTAAGCCTTCTTCAGAGATATTGACTTTCTCTGTGCCTTGAGTTTTGGTCTTTTTTGTGGTTTGATATTTGTATTTCTGTTTAGGAATGGACGTACAAAAAAATATTAGGTGCTAACTCACTACAGAATATTTTTATTTGTTTTACCTTTTCAGGAACACCTTCTTCTGGAACAGCAGGGACACTGAAAATGGTAGGTGCTGTTTTTGCCATGTTTGGTTTCGGGATCGCTGGTTCACTGTAAAAGTGAAATTTTCTTTTGTGTGTGACTGTGTCTTTTGCCTTCTCTTCTAGTCCAGTGCTCCTCTGCAAAGATCATGTTGGATGATGGCCTACGAGGTCTAATTAACAGATCTTCGGGAAGGTTGTTCCTTAGAATGTACTCTGAATATCTCTCCTTTAAAGATGCATACATAATCCTAATGAACTCTGCTGGCCTGAGATGTGTCTGTTTGGAAAGTATGGAAGTTTTTACGATTCCAAACCACTTTTCAACATGACAATTAGTGTCTCTAGTGTTGCTGATTGGAGGTGAAGAAAGTCCCTCTGCCTTGTCACTGGAGTATCTTTCCATGATATATTCAATCATGTCAGGACAGTAATAAGGATTGTCATCACTGTGTTGCTGTTTCTCCTCTTTCAGGACAGATGTGACATTCACTTTCTTGAACACTTTGGTGAACGGGGAAAAAACGGCCAGCAATTGTTTTTGATGTGGTCTTGTCCATCTCCCACTTGTCTGGGACATCATCTTCAATGATGTATCCTTGTTCATGATTAGATTCTCCAAGAAAGTGAGACTTTTTGCCACACTCTTGCTGGCCTGTTTTGCAAGCAAAACCATACACAAGTGCTTAAAAATCGCAAGAGCTTCATCTAGGGAGACATCTTGCAAAAACATAGGTAGCACATATTTTCAGACCCTCGTCTTTTTTTTAAATGTGCATGATACAGATTTGATAACATGGGCTGCACACAGGTGCAACACCGTTGATGATTTTACATCAGCCCAGGTTTTTTGGTTTTGGCAGATTGCAAAGGCTCTGTCCAGATATACAGGCACACTTTCTTTATTGAAGGCTAAAAGTACTGCCTGCATGATAGCCCAGCTGTGGTCAGTCTCAATCTAATGAATGGCGGTGCTTGTGTATTTTGAAAGCCTCAGTAGAAACTGCATCAACCAGAATGTGATCGAATGCTCACTAGAAAGCATTTCACAGACTGGCAGCGGTGGAGCATCTCTTCCTTCACCTGGCAAGGTTAGTGCGTAGTATAGGATGTTTTTTTAATATACTGATTCCTGTCTCCGTGTACAGGTGAGCCCTAAAAGGATCCACTTGGAAATGCTGGATGTATCCTGGTGTACAATAGGATTCAGTGCCACACTCTCTTATTATTGACTGTGTCAGCTGTGTCTCAAGCAGAATGTTGTCATGGAATTTTTTAATTTCTTGCGAAATCACTTTGAGGATGTTTTTATTGAGACTATGAGTGATGTTTCCAGCAAGCAGTTCTTCAACAGGTGTGTTTTTAAGCCTGTCATAGTACCCTGTGCTCACTCCTCGAAGCACACCTTTTGCAATTCTCCCCCTTCTGACATTACTGGCAGGTCGGAAGCGTTTATCTCATTTTTTATGCAAAATCTGGCCAGTACGGCATACGGGCACAGGTATGACTGCTTGATGTTCTGATGGTTTAGTTTGCAGTGTAAATTAATACCTTGCACAACAGCTTGGAAAAACACATCAAGCACGTACAGAAAGAAGCGCTTTCGGCTCCGTACAGGCCGTACATGCTGGTATGTGAATCGGAGAGGACAGCATGGATCATTATATATACATACAATGACAGTGGCTCTCACTTGAAGGCATTTCAGCAATATTTTCTGTCACCTGAAAGCTCTCAGACTCTGTCTGTCCACATCCCTTTAAAATAAATGCACCCTCCTCTCCACCTTTAACTAATTCTTTGTTCAGATTGATTGTGGGCTTAATTTGTGTTTGTGGCTTATTTTCATCTTTGTTTGCAGTTCTAATATTTCTTCTGTTGTATGTCCATATAATGAAAAGCCATTGTCTGTTCTTATGAGTGTTTTCTCCAAAGATACTGTTAGCTAGTTGATGTATATTTGGGAGTTATGTGTTCAGCTAGGAAAAAGTTTTCAATTAGCTCTTTACCTCCAGCAGTGTTCCACAGATCTTTTCGAGAAGCTCCTTTGCCTCCTTGTGATTTTATCATCATCGATTGGTGTGATGTTTTTTTTGTCAGCATTGGTGTGTCTGGACCACACTGTGACAGTTTAAATCAATCAATTTGAAAAACGATTGAAAATTAGCAAAGAGATGTAACAATTTGTGTTAATGCATTACAGGTGACAGATTTAAATTAACTGTCACCTGTAAGGCGTTAACACAAATCATGCCTTAGCTAATTTAAATGGACAGCTACCTGAATACCAACGCTGACATGTTGGGGAAAAACTAAACTATTGTTTTATTTATTTATTTTAATTTGATGTATTTTTGAATGTGTGTGTGTTTCTTTATTCATTATGTATCTATTCGTTGTTGCCTTTGTATGTGAACGATTATGCATGTTGGAGCACTTTTTGTTTGACTGCTGACACTGTCCCTGATTAAATCTACTTTATTAAGTTCAAAATATATGCATAATTATTATGTATAATTTTTTTCTTAAACTTTTATTGCCTCTTGACATTACAAAGTTTTTTTTTCTCAAAAAAACGTTACAAAAAAGAAGAAATACATGGACATTTTTTTTTTATAGCATTGACCATTGCAGGAACAACCGTACAACACTAGTTCCACATTTCTCCATAGAGAAAGCTGTATATAGTACATGTTGTTTAATTGTACGATTAAAATAATGTGTTAAAATAGAAGGACATTGTGGCAAAATGAACAAAATATTTCTAATTAATAAAAAAGAAACCTTTATTCAATTTTCATAACTGTAACAGTGTCAGGAACATCAAGACAACTTAAGAATAAGTACAAAAAATGCATAGACATTTTCTGTTTTTGTATATTTTTCACAATACAACTGTATTATACACATCAGACTCTGCAGATCTGCTAATTCGTGTTAATTTGTCAGGTTCTCTACGCGTCAAACGTGAACTTTTAAGTGATTTAAATACGTTTTTAACATTTTAATTCTGCCGATAGCCTTTGTACAATGGTAACATAGCAATATCAGTTAATGAACATAGTATTCAAAAAACTTATTTTTAGAGCAGGACAATAGAGTTCCTGCTGAACATTCGTAAAATAATGAATTAGCTGTTACAGTTTCTTTTGTAGTTCTAAAAAATTCGTTGCCAAAGTGGATTAAAACACTGCAGAAAGACGTTCTCTCGTGACTGCTAAAGTGTGAAAGACTTGTCGTGATGAACATAACACAATAAACATTAACGCACAAACGTATTAGCAGAAAGATCCAGCAACAGATGGGGAAATGTGACCAAAAGCGTTCTCTTTAAAACGTTTAAATTATATTCTAATGATTTTTTTTTATTTCCTTATTTTTTGCTTGCTTTGTTTGACCACAAGTGTAGCAACATCCTTCTGCTTAATCCATGTATATAATACACTTCAGATGTGTGTGTGTGCGTGCACTTCAGATGTGTGTGTGTGCGTGCGCTTCAGATGTGTGTGTGTGTGCGCGCGCTTCAGATGTGTGTGTGTGTGCGCGCGCTTCAGATGTGTGTGTGTGTGCGTGCGCTTCAGATGTGTGTGTGTGTGCGTGCGCTTCAGATGTGTGTGTGTGCGTGCGCTTCAGATGTGCGTGGGTGCGCTTCAGATGTGTGTGTGTGCGTGCGCTTCAGATGTGTGTGTGCACGCGCTTCAGATGTGTGTGTGTGTGCGTGCGCTTCAGATGTGTGTGTGCACGTGCTTCAGATGTGCGTGTGCTTTTCAGGTTTTTCAGCTCAGTCTAAAATACATTTTCAGGTATGCTACAGAAATGTAATAATCAAATGTAAAATTTACATAGTATTCAATATTTACATATATAGTAAAATTTACAAGTGTAAAATGCATAATCTTCACTGTATAAATTAAATAGCCTGTAAATTAACACTTTTTGATGTTACAAAGGTTATTTAGTCAGGAGCAGTGAGCACTTGTATTTTTCTTCGACAGCATTATATTTATTATTAGTTTTCTTTCACTTTAAGAATGAAAGCACAGATTTAATAAACTGATACACATGCGTTTTCTTTCACCACTGTTTACATTTAGACTTATGCTTTTCTTAACCTACTGTTTACAAGGATATTAGCCAAAACATGCATTTTGATGTAGTTTTGTCTGTATTTATTCATCCATGCTCAAAAAAGTGGAGGAGAGCTCAATTTAGTATTCACGCAGAGTTGACGCGTCTATCTGTGTGTGTGCGTGCGCTTCAGATGTGTGTGTGTGCATGCGCTTCAGATGTGTGTGTGTGCGTGCGCTTCAGATGTGTGTGTGTGCGTGCGCTTCAGATGTGCGTGCGTGCGCTTCAGATGTGTGTGTGTGTGTGCGTGCGCTTCAGATGTGTGTGTGTGCGTTCGCTTCAGATGTGTGTGTGTGTGCGTGCGCTTCAGATGTGTGTGTGTGTGCGTGCGCTTCAGATGTGTGTGTGTGTGCGTGCGCTTCAGATGTGTGTGTGTGTGAGTGCGCTTCAGATGTGTGTGTGTGTGCGTGCGCTTCAGATGTGTGTGTGTGCGTGCGCTTCAGATGTGCGTGGGTGCGCTTCAGATGTGTGTGTGTGCGTGCGCTTCAGATGTGTGTGTGCACGCGCTTCAGATGTGTGTGTGTGTGTGTGCGCTTCAGATGTGTGTGTGCACGTGCTTCAGATGTGCGTGTGCTTTTCAGGTTTTTCAGCTCAGTCTAAAATACATTTTCAGGTATGCTACAGAAATGTAATAATCAAATGTAAAATTTACATAGTATTCAATATTTACATATATAGTAAAATTTACAAGTGTAAAATGCATAATCTTCACTGTATAAATTAAATAGCCTGTAAATTAATACTTTTTGATGTTACAAAGGTTATTTAGTCAGGAGCAGTGAGCACTTGTATTTTTCTTCGACAGCATTATATTTATTATTAGTTTTCTTTCACTTTAAGAATGAAAGCACAGATTTAATAAACTGATACACATGCATTTTCTTTCTCCACTGTTTACATTTAGACTTATGCTTTTCTTAACCTACTGTTTACAAGGATATTAGCCAAAACATGCATTTTGATGTAGTTTTGTCTGTATTTATTCATCCATGCTCAAAAAAGTGGAGGAGAGCTCAATTTAGTATTCACGCAGAGTTGACGCGTCTATCTGTGTGTGTGCGTGCGCTTCAGATGTGTGTGTGTGCATGCGCTTCAGATGTGTGTGTGTGCGTGCGCTTCAGATGTGTGTGTGTGCGTGCGCTTCAGATGTGCGTGCGTGCGCTTCAGATGTGTGTGTGTGCGTGCGCTTCAGATGTGTGTGTGTGTGCGTGCGCTTCAGATGTTTGTGTGTGCGTGCATGCGCTTCAGATGTGTGTGTGTGCGTGCGCTTCAGATGTGTGTGTGTGCGTGCGCTTCAGATGTGTGTGTGTGCGTGCGCTTCAGATGTGTGTGTGTGTGCGTGTGTTTCAGATGTGCGTTGGTGCGCTTCAGATGTGTGTGCGTGCGCTTCAGATGTGTGTGTGTGTGCGTGCGCTTCAGATGTGTGTGTGTGTGCGTGCGCTTCAGATGTTTGTGTGTGCGTGCGCTTCAGATGTGTGTGCGTGCGCTTCAGATGTGTGTGTGTGCGCTTCAGATGTGTGTGTGTGTGTGTGCGCGTGCGCTTCAGATGTGTGTGTGCGTGCGCTTCAGATGTGTGTGCGTGCGCTTCAGATGTGTGTGTGTGTGCGCTTCAGATGTTTGTGTGTGCGTGCGCTTCAGATGTGCGTGCGTGCGCTTCAGATGTGTGTGTGTGTGTGTGTGCGCTTCAGATGTGTGTGTGCACGCGCTTCAGATGTGCGTGTGCGCTTCAGATGTGTGTGTGTGTGTGTGTGTGTGTGTGTGCTTCAGATGTGTGTGTGCGTGCGCTTCAGATGTGTGTGTGCGCACGCTTCAGATGTGTGTGTGTGTGCGTGCGCTTCAGATGTGTGTGTGTGTGTGCGTGCGCTTCAGATGTGTGTGTGCGCGCACTTCAGATGTGTGTGTGTGTGCGTGCGCTTCAGATGTGTGTGTGTGCGTGCGCTTCAGATGTGTGTGTGTGCGTGCGCTTCAGATGTGTGTGCGTGCGCTTCAGATGTGTGTGTGTGTGCGCTTCAGATGTTTGTGTGTGCGTGCGCTTCAGATGTGCGTGCGTGCGCTTCAGATGTGTGTGTGTGTGCTTCAGATGTGTGTGTGTGTGTGCGCTTCAGATGTGTGTGTGCGTGCGCTTCAGATGTGTGTGTGCGCGCGCTTCAGATGTGTGTGTGTGCGTGCGCTTCAGATGTGTGTGTGTGTGCGTGCGCTTCAGATGTGCGTGTGCATGGAAAACTTCTCACACAGCGCGCGACTGTTACTCTCACAATCCCGAGCGTCTTTATGCTTCGGGCAGTCCTTATATCGAGTCCTGATATGTGAGATTGAACGAGAATGCACGTGTTGGTGGTAATGCATAGACGGACATTATATGAAAATGTGGACAGTGCCAAAATAAAGGTGTGTGTGTGCGTGCGCTTCAGATGTGTGTGTGCGTGCGCTTCAGATGTGTGTGTCAATAAAAATCACATTTTTATTTGAAGTGCAATCCTGAAATATTTAACAGTTACACATTTTTGACGGATTACATTTTTATGTATTTTCTTATTCACTAGTACAACAATACATTCAGAACGATTGTAATTTTAAGCAGTGCATGCTAGTTGTAGTTATTATGCTACTATTTATTATGTATTTATTATTATGTATTATTATTTATACAAACTGTTTTACGAAGGAGTTTTCTAAATGGACTTTTTCACAAGTGCTTTACCTGTGTATGTAATTACACATTGCATTGTTTTAGAGTCACTGGAAACGTCTGTAAACTTAACAGACAATGTCTTTGCATAAAAGATCCAGTACCTTTTTGATTTCTCTTTATACATATTGTTTTCTTACCTTCATACATGATCAACAGTTATATATACAAACTATTAACAAGGTACGGTGGCCGAGAGAGCTCAATGCGCTGTAACTTCAGAAAACAGATGCAAATAGAAAAAGCACCAGCAAATCAAGAAAATATCTTCATCAGTTTGACAGCAGATGCTGCAAATACTCATAACACAAACAAATACATTTTATTTGCAGAGCGTTTCTTTATTTGGTTGTGTTGTGAGCATTTGCAGCGTGTGTGTTATCAAATTGATAAAGTTGTTTTCTTAATTTGCAGGTGTTTTTTCTATTTGCAGTGCGTTGAGCTCTCTCAGCCACCGTAATCAGGTGAACCATAAATTAAGTTGAACAATTGCAATTATCACTCACATATGATTTGTACACTGCTAGGTAGGCCTACCTCTGTCCAGCTCTCTCCATCCCAGATGGATTTGGTATACATATATATATATATATATATATATACACACATGTAATTGTGCAATATTAATGTCTATATAAAATTATGTAATTTTGGTAATGTTGAAGAAAATGTACGTTTATAAATATAATATGTTGCCAATAAAAGAAATACATTTCCTATATATTCTATGTTATGTTTCCAATGAGAAGCTATGTATGTTTTTTCTTTTCTTTTTATTGAAGCTTGAACAACAGATATACAGAAAAAAATGCCTAGGGTATGCATAGCAAAAATACATTATATATATATATATATACAGTATATATATTAATAAAAAACACCAAAGTAATACAAATAAAACAAATAAATATAATTTATTTATACATATGATTATTTATTCATACACGTATCGTGTTTTTTTATATTACTGAAAATGTGTAAATAAATTAATTACTGCTGTTATCTTTTAATTGTTTTTAAAGCGTCTTGTTCACGCATTTATTTTCATTTCAAGAATCGGTGGCTTCGAATCGTCGTTCGATTCAATCGAGTCATCAAAAGGAACCGGTTTCAAAGATTCGATTCATTAATAAGTCGCCTCGGTGAGTTAATGCTTGATCACTGATAATCTGAGTTTACATGCAAACAGCTGAATTCTGCCTCATAACGAGTAAGTAAGTACATTTTAGGGATGCAGGTCAGTGATAGTGTTAATCTTTAGCCTAACTGTGAAGCAGTTTCACATTTTTGAACATGCACCATTGCATATAATGCAATAACAATAGTTAAAGATTTTTTATTAATCTCTGTGTAAAAATAACATGATGTTTTTTGATCTTTCTGAAGTCACTTTTACTGTAACCTGGCTTCAAATCTCAGGCGAAAATTTTAATTTTGACCCCCCTCTGTTACTCAGTTAATATACATCAATGGCATTTAATAGTTTGGCTTTCATCACTATACACATTTATCTTTCTTAAAAATAAATGTTAGCAAAATCAAAAATATAAACTTCTGAAATTTGGTTGGTTTTACATGGAATGACCCAAAAAACAACTGAAAAATCAATTGGATATTATAATAAATATTGTATTTATTTATATAAACGGCTACGGATGTTGCTTAATAGAAACTTAACCTGCTGTCACTAATCATATTACTATTATCATTAAAGGTAAGGGATATTAATTTGGCGGCCATTGATTTCTGTAGATGTTTACCGAGTACTATATTGTTATGCTTTGACCAAGTACTGATGCAAAACAAGGACATGTCAACAAAAAGTGACTAACTAACTTTGAAGGCATTATAAACATGAGTTTGAAACATGAAGCATCGTTGTCTCCGAGCCATCTCACATTACCTTAGTGCCTTAGTCATTAGTTTGCAGTCTTTTTAGGGAACCTCTACCCTGTTTGGCCCAAATTGTGCCCAAACTTCTTAATGGGTGGTATACAATTTCTCTGGTCAAACATCTTTTACTTTTACTTTTACAAGTGTCATGACTCATAGAAAATAGTGTGATGCTTTGAGTAAAGAGACAGGGTTAGTCAAATGCTATTAGGCCTAAAAATGTCCTTTGCTCATGCATTCACACCATTGCATGTTGTTTTCCAGTCCATTCGCTCCAGTAGTCCTTGATCAGATCGTAAGCAGAGGACATAAAAAAGAAAAACGCATGTCTCATCTTACTGCATTAAAAATGCCATTATCAGGAAATGTGGGATCAGGACGATGTTTTTGAAAGATATGGTCATCATTGCATTGCATGCATTTATTAGCTCAAAATACGACCAGTAGTATTGTGAAATATAACTACAGTTTTTTATAAATATTATTATGAATATCTGATTTCTGTGATCAAAGCTGAGTTTTCAGCATCATAACTCTGTCTTGAGTGTCACATGACATTAAATTACATATCAAAAGGTAATCTAGTGCAAATCTAAAAATGCACATCACATCATGGTAGCCTTTGCCTGATAATGCTTTAAAGCAGGAAGAAGGAAATAGTCTTTAAAAAACATTGCATGACATCATTATCTTCCATCACGTGCAACATGAGCATATCTATTAACATCTTGAAAACCTGCATGAGTGTGCTCCTGTACGACCTGCTTAGACCATCATGACATGACATCATTTGTTACAAATATTATTTTAATATTTTCCTTTCGATATATTCACTTGTTGTAAGGGGACTAGAGCGTGACAATGGAGATGAGATCCAATTGAGCTATCGGTAAGCCCCGCCCCCCTTAGTTACTGTTGCTCCCTCGGACAAACAAACAGAGTTATCGGTAAGCCCCGCCCCCTTCATTACTGTTGCTCCCTCAGACAAACAAACAGAGTTATCGGAAAGCCCCACCCCCCTTCATTACTGTTGCTCCCTCAGACAAACAAACGGAGTTATCGGTAAGCCCCGCCCCCCTTCGTTACTGTTGCTCCCTCAGACAAACAAATGGAGTTAACGGTAAGCCCCGCCCCCCTTCGTTACTGTTGCTTCCTCGGACAAACAAACGGAGTTTATCAGTAAGCCCTGCCCCCCTTCGTTACTGTTGCTCCCTCAGACAAACAAACGGAGTTATCGGTAAGCCCCACCCCCCTTCATTACTGTTGCTCCCTCGGACAAACAAACAGAGTTATCGGTAAGCCCCGCCCCTTAGTTACTGTTGCTCCCTCGGACAAACAAACGGAGTTATCGGTAAGCCCCGCCCCCCTTCGTTACTGTTGCTCCCTCAGACAAATAAACGGAGTTATCGGTAAGCCCCGCCCCCCTTCATTACTGTTGCTCCCTCAGACAAACAAACGGAGTTATCGGTAAGCCCCGCCCCCCTTCGTTACTGTTGCTCCCTCAGACAAACAAACGGAGTTATCGGTAAGCCCCACCCCCTTTGTTACTGTTGCTCCCTCGGACAAACAAACGGAGTTATCGGTAAGCCCCACCCCCCTTCGTTACTGTTGCTTCCTGGAACAAACAAACAGAGTTATCGGTAAGCCCTGCCCCCTTCATTACTGTTGCTCCCTCAGACAAACAAATGGAGTTAACGGTAAGCCCCGCCCCCCTTCGTTACTGTTGCTTCCTCGGACAAACAAACAGAGTTTATCAGTAAGCCCTGCCCCCCTTCGTTACTGTTGCTCCCTCAGACAAACAAACGGAGTTATCGGTAAGCCCCACCCCCCTTCATTACTGTTGCTCCTTCGGACAAACAAACGGAGTTATCGGTAAGCCCCGCCCCTTAGTTACTGTTGCTCCCTCGGACAAACAAACAGAGTTATCGGTAAGCCCCGCCCCCCTTCGTTACTGTTGCTCCCTCAGACAAATAAACGGAGTTATCGGTAAGCCCCGCCCCCCTTCATTACTGTTGCTCCCTCAGACAAACAAACGGAGTTATCGGTAAGCCCCGCCCCCCTTCGTTACTGTTGCTCCCTCAGAAAAACAAACGGAGTTATCGGTAAGCCCCACCCCCTTTGTTACTGTTGCTCCCTCGGACAAACAAATGGAGTAATCAGTAAGCCCCGCCCCCTTCATTACTGTTGCTCCCTGGAACAAACAAACAGAGTTATTGGTAAGCCCTGCCCCCTTCGTTACTGTTGCTCCCTCAGACAAACAAATGGATTTATCGGTAAGCCCCGCCCCCTTCATTACTGTTGCTCAGACAAACAAATGGAGTTATCGGTAAGCCCCGCCCCCTTCGTTACTGTTGCTCTCTCTGACAAACAAACGGAGTTATCGGTAAGCCACGCCCCTTCGTTACTGTAGCACTCTCTGACAAACAAACAGAGTTATCGGTAAGCCCCACCCCCTTTGTTACTGTTGCTCCCTCGGACAAACAAATGGAGTTATCGGTAAGCCCCGCCCCCCTTCGTTACTGTTGCTCCCTCAGACAAACAAACGGAGTTATCGGTAAGCCCCTGCCCCCCTTCGTTACTGTAGCTCTCTCTGACAAACAAACAGAGTTATCGGTAAGCCCCGCCCCCTTTGTTACTGTTGCTCCCTCGGACAAACAAACTGTGTTATCGATAAAAGCCCCGTCCCCTTCATTACTGTTGCTCCCTGGGACAAACAAACTGAGTTATCTGTAAGCCCCGCCCCCCTTCGTTACTGTTGCTCCCTCAGACAAATAAACGGAGTTATCGGTAAGCCCCGCCCCCCTTCATTACTGTTGCTCGCTCAGAAAAACAAACGGAGTTATTGGTAAGCCCCGCCCCCTTTGTTACTGTTGCTCTCTCGGACAAACAAACGGAGTTATCGGTAAGCCCCGCCCCCCTTCGTTACTGTTGCTCCCTCAGACAAACAAACGGAGTTATCGGTAAGCCCCGCCCCCTTTGTTACTGTTGCTCCCTCAGACAAACAAACGGAGTTATCGGTAAGCTCCGCCCCCTTTGTTACTGTTGCTCCCTCGGACAAACAAACGGAGTTATCGGTAAGCCCCGCCCCCCCTTCGTTACTGTAGCTCTCTCTGACAAACAAACTGAGTTATCGGTAAGCCCCGCCCCACCAAAACTGATGCAAGTTTCACATCTTCCAGTGATTCTCCATGGCATTGAAACCTTAGATGTCCAAGTTCCTCCACGTGCAACTGATACTCGACTGCTATTGGCTCATCTGCGTTCGATGGGAGGGGCTTATCGATTTGCGAGCTTTGTTGCACAGATCGTGGTCGAGACAGGCAGGGTTGAACACCAACAAACAACAATATCCAAGAACGCTATTCAATCCCGCCGTGAGAGAGGCTATGGGCAGCCTGTACAAGTTACACACCAGCGGGATAGAACATACATCATTCCAACCAATAGCGGTGCTCGTTGGGCTGGCTCACAGCTGATTGGTGGAGATAAGCCAATGAGCATCTTAACCACAGGTATACTAAATTTGCTAATCTGGTCAGTGATAACGTGGGCTGCGCTGAGAACAGGGAACAGAAGCAAGAACAGAAGCAATAACAGTATTGTCAGGGGCTGCACAGAGATAGCTGTGTTAAGCAGCATAAAACATAATGACAATGGAGGCTGCACTGAATTCAGGGTCGATAGCACACATAGCCTCAAGAACTCCATTAGTGATGGAGCAGTTTGTCTATATGGTTGGCTGGCGTGTCACATGACTGAGCTAAGATCCGCCATTCATCCAAATAATGAGAATGCGCATCCTGCTCGCTCTGAGGGGGGGAGAGAGCCGCGCCCATGCACTTCGAGAAAGTGCGCGGGGCCAAAGCCAGCTCCAACAGGAGAACAGGGTACTGGTACGCTGTGCCCTCGAGAGCAAACGTGAGAAAATGCATGTGACTCGGTGCTATCTGAATGTGAAAGTACACGTCCTTTAAGTTCACGGACACAACCAGTCCCCGGGGCGAATCTGCGCCAGGATCTGTTCCAGCAAAATCGTCCCGAACGGACGCTTGCAGAGCGCCCTGTTGATGGGCCTGAGATTTAGTATCGGGCAGAGTCCTCCATCTCTCTTGGGCACCACAAAAAAAAGCTGCATGCCAGCTTGCTTGCTGGGACTCATTCTATCGCTCCTTTTACGAGTAATTCGCATAGCTCTTGTCTCAGGATCAGTGCATTTCGAGGCAATGTTAGAGACTGCACTATGCCCAGAGCCGATCCTCCCTATACGCAGAATACGCAAGCTGCGTAGGGCCCCAGAAACACCAGGGGGCCCCCTTAATCCAAAATATGTTTTAATTTTGGGTTCATTTTGGAGTTTGGCCAGAGGTTATGAAAACATGAATGCTCGAATGATCATTTCAAGATGATTCAAGACGAAGTGAAACCCAGACAACTGCATTGCATCCATTCGTGCATCTCAACCACACACGCCCCCCCCCCCCCCCGTTCTGCGTAGGGCCCCCAGAAGTCTAGGATCGGCTCTGACTATGCCATTGAAACAGGGTGGTTGAAGGGCGTGCCCATTCTCTTATGCAGAGTAACCAGCGTGAGATTCTTGGAATAGTTTTCCACATGCTCAGTAACTGATATAGCGGCTTTAGCGGCTTGGTTGTTGGAATCGCCGGCGAGTGCTGCTCGGCTATAACCCGTGTGGGCAGCGGCTCCGTACCGCTCAGAGGCGGGGCGAGCGGAGTTGTATTGACTGAGTGAGGAAGAAAGAGCTCTTTTGCGCAAATGTATGCATTTTTATGAACAAACACTATCACACAAATTTTGAGACAGCTTGAGGGCTCCATCACTGGCCGTGGTGCTTCTTCCCGGGTCTCTTTACACTTTTACCCATACATTCGGACCCTGGCCGCCACGGTCGCGGGCCTGGTGTCCCTGCACTGCAATGCGCCGTGCGCCAAAGAAGACCTCAATCTCGCGGTTTGCTGCCGGTGCGGGTGACGGCTCTGAGGGGGGGCAATTTTGTGGCGCCCGATCCTTGTGCAGATCTGCACCTGGCTGTCACTACAGACTGACTATGCTATATGATCTAGTTGAACACCACTTTGTAGGGGCGTAAACAACTGG
The DNA here is from genome assembly GCA_027422405.1 of Ptychobarbus kaznakovi. Taxonomy (NCBI): domain Eukaryota; kingdom Metazoa; phylum Chordata; class Actinopteri; order Cypriniformes; family Cyprinidae; genus Ptychobarbus; species Ptychobarbus kaznakovi. The sequence goes on from CM049813.1 coordinate 3,639,850, forward strand.
CGTAATAGTCCAGCGAAATCTGGAAGGCTGATAGGATGTGCACCGGGGCATCAGGTGACTCCTCACCTTCGCGCGCTTATCCACGCAGGGGCATCAGGTGATTCCTCACCTTCACGCGCTTTTCCACGCAGGGGTATCATGTGAATGAGAGTGTCTTCCAGACACGGCAGCCACTGATGAGGGGTTGGTATCATGTGAATGAGAGGGTGTCCTCTACACACGGCAGACCGCTGTTGGGGGGCTGGTATCGTGTGAATAAGAGAGCAGTGTCTTCCAGACACGGCAGCAACTGATGAGGGGCTGGTATCGTGTGAATGAGTGAGGAGCCAAGTGATTGTGCTTTGCACACAGCAGAACGCCGCTCTGAGGTGGGGGGCTGCATGCTTAGACAGTGGGTTTTTCCGAGCGGCATCTGTGGCGACATGAGAACCCTTAGCTCCCATATCTGCCCTCGGCTCTCCGCTCCACCATGGAAGAGGGACGTGAGAAGACGGGCTGGTGTCCTGTCCTGCAGGTTCGACGGTGAGAGGAATGTGGACATAGTCGGCATAAGCTCATCATCAGAGTCCTTAAGATCCACCACTGATCGAGGGCAGATGGACTCATCCTTAAGAAAAAGTCATACTCACCTGAACACTGCAGAGGAGCGGCCATCCAGGCCCGCCCTCGTAGGAGCGAACCTCAATTGTGAGCTGTAATAGTTTTCCATAATCTAGGTTGTTCAGCAAGTGAAGGAAAAGATTCTGACGTAATTGTTGCGAGCTCCGCATTTATACTGCCACGAGCTCGTCGTTATTTGCATGCTTCGCGACAATTAGCCAGTCATTGACTGGCGTGAGCCAATAGGACTTCAGGAAAGGTTGAAGGGAAGGAGTTCCATAACGGAGAATTTAGCTAGATAAGGGAACCCCATCTTTCTGTGCAATTATAAAATGAGCATGAGTTCCCCCCCCCCCCCCCACTGGAACTCCTCCTATAGCTCTATTGTTTCTAAAAGAGAACAAGAGGATATTTCTACCTCCAGCACTTGAGTTGATTCTCATCATGCTACAGATGCAATTGAAAGGACGGGTTTCACTGCAAACTCTATGTTATGGGCTCCTGATTAAGAGCGAGGAGGTTCTGCCGAAGTGGACACAGAGAAGCTCTCCTGATTCCTTAGGTGTGCTTTATTTCACTGAGGCCTGGTTTCACAGACAGGATTAGACCATAGTTCAACTCTGAACATTTAAGTAGCGTACCTTAGAAAAAACATCACTGCCGTGCATTTTGAGACTAAATAAAGGCACTGATATATTTCAAGATCAGCCAGAGAAATTTCTTTCAGTTGAAACAGCTCAGACTTAGATTTGAGTCTGGGACTAGGCTTAAGCCTTGTCTGTGAAACCTGGGGGGTGTGCTCTTGGCTCCCAGCATAGAAACTGAGGTGCTTTGTGACAACACATTTGGGAACTTGTGCTTTAATTTCTCAGACCACAAGCTGCTGTTGACTTGGTTTTGAGCACTGGATCTTGTGATACTGAAAAAGATGAAGAAGGGGGAAAAAGCACATTTTTGTTATTTAAAAAGCAATTTACAAACACCTTTAAAGCACACACACGACCACAATTAAATAAATAAATAACACTTCCCAGTTATTAGATTACTGAAACGACTCAATCTGTTTTTTTTAGCTCTAGTGGTTTGCGCCGCAGTCACGTGATATGTGTTACTTTTCTCATCGCTCTCTTGTTGGATCACAGTTGATTGGACAGTTCTCGTATTTAATAATTAAACAGAGAATTATGGGACAGATGTCTGTTTGAATTTTGGATACGACTAAATAAAACGATTCGAATCCTATAGGATGAACATTTTCAAGAGAAAATATTGGAATTAGTGATGTGTCGTTCGCGAGCGAGTCGGTTCAGCGAGTCGACTCTTTTGAGTGAACAATATGAGTCTGCTCCCAACGTTTGTTTCTACTACTTTTAATACCAGACAAAATAATGGGATAATTTTGCCACATTGCTTGTTAGCCATGCGCACTGCATGTACTATTTTGAGTATTATTTGTTTATAATAGTTTGAGTTCTGGATATTTATACCCTGAGTGAGAGCACATACCCTAATACATTACATCTGTCTGCATTTAGTGTTTTAGTGTTTTATCTTATGTAATATGTCCCTAAAATATTTCATACAGATCTTAAATAGATGAAAAATGCCGGAAAAATGACAAAATGATATGAATAGGAACTGTAGCGTGGATTAACAAATAAAGAGCCGTTTGGGATTCGAAAGAGCCGGTTCCTTTTGCTGAGCTGAGCCAAAAGATCTGGAGCTCTAATAACCGCCGCCGGATGTGACGAAGCTGATGACGATGGCGGATGTTTAGATCGAGTTCCCTGCTTGAGTGATGTCGATAGCGAATAATGACTCTAAACAGCTCGGAAATAAATCAAACAAACGATAGCGAAACATATCATCGTTACCAGAAGGTAAGATCTCAACGTTTTATTATTCAACGTTATTTCTGTCCCGTCAGCTTGAGGTTTCACTTTCTTCAGTGCTCAGCTCAGGTGTATTTAATTAATACTTTATTATGTTTGATTATTGTGTATTTAGTAACTTATATTAATTAGTTAACACTTGGTTTAGACTACTATCTAATGTATCGTAACGTGTTGTAATAAACAGAGCGCGTGTTTCGGCGTCTTCCGGGTTCTCTCTTTAGTGACATAACACAATAACAAACATGTGTTCAGTCGTATTGACTTAAGCCTTGCCACTGCCCACTGCTTACACCCAAACACCAGTTAAACCAGTCAAGTAACTCACACACTCACTCACTCACTCACTCACTCACTCACACTCACTCACTCACGCTCACGCTCACACTCGCTCACACTCACTCACTCACGCACACACACACACACACACACACTCACTCACTCACACTCACACACACACACACACACACTCACACACACACTCTCTCTCTCTCTCACACACACACACACACACACACACACACACACACACACACACACACACACACACACACACACTCTCCCTCTATATCTCTCTCTCTCTCACACACACACACACACACACACACACACACACACACACTCTCCCTCTATCTCTCTCTCTCTCTCTCACACACACACACACACACACACACACACACACACACACACACACACACACACACACACACACTCTCTCACACAGACTCTCTCTCTCACACACACACACACACACACACACACACACACACACACACACACACACACACACACACACACACACACACACACACACACTCTCTCCCCCTCTTTCTCTCTCTTTCTCACACACACACACACACACACACTCACACACACATATGTTAAATGCACAGAAGGAACAGAGAGCAGCTTGTCACGTTCTGTTTGTCAGTCGATGCATGTTACACAATGTTGAGTTATTCTCCGGTCTGTCCGCTGCTTGTGCTTTAGTCTGGGCAGGACTGAACAAGCTTCACAGGCAGGGTCACTGAAGACTGATTATTTAGTTTAGTTAATAGAAGTTAACTATTAACAGCACTGTAGCTTTGCAGGAGGTTTCTTGAAAACATACTAGTGTTGTAAAATTTGTTTCCAGCGCTGTAGTTATTGATGTAGGCGGTGTTGGTGTGTGGTGTGTGTCCCTGCAGCTGATCTGATGTGGACAGAGCGTTCTGCTGGTTTCTCCCGGCTGACATGACGTGTCTCAGCGTCTATCATCTGCTCCTCCTCACGCTTTCACCGCTGCTCAGCCGCTGCTCTCCAGCGTCCTGCGGGCCGGGCCGGGCCTGGGCGGTGCGTCTGGACGCGGTGAGAGCGGGGCGGGCGCTAGAGCGGCTGGCACAGAGCGTGGCAGAGGAGGTGGGTCTGGAGAATCACGGGCAGATCGGGCAGCTGGAGGCACATTATCTGCTCTGCCAGCCGCTGGAGAACACAGCAGACGTGGACTCGGGTTCAACAGAGTCGGCTCTGGATCGAAACCCTCATGTGCTGTGGTACTCACAGGAACACATCCTCAGGCGCTCCAAGAGGAGCGTGACCTTCAATGACCCCAAATATCCCAGTCAGTGGCACTTGGTGAGTATTGTGTTGGACAGAAATGCAAAGGGGCAGAATGGCTCCAGAAACTTTCCAAAATGCATTGAAATTTCTACCTTGTGTGCACATCCAAAAGACCCAGAATTGGGTTCAGGACTAAAAAAATACAAATGATGCATGATAAATAAATCCACACGTTGAAAATTATAGCTTTAAATGCATTTACTTAAAAAAAAAATACAACTAGTTAGGCACTATACTAAGTTTTTATAGGCACGGGTGATAATGATTAAAAACACACACAACATCATATAACAGACAATTAGAAACAGTGATCAAAATCTATGTGTAAGAATAATACTAATACATTTAATAATTTAGCAGATGCTTTTATCCAAAGTGACTTACAAATGAGGACAAAAACAATAATATACAAGTCTCAGTTAGCTTAACACAGCATAAAATTATATAATAAATCAAAATAAATGATAGAATAGAGAAGCTAGTTTTAGTTTTTAAAAATAACAATCAATTATTTGCTTGATTTACATGTTAAAAGATTTAAAATAATATTTTTATGCCTTCATAACACTGTTTTTGAGAATAAATTGACAAAATTTGGTGCAAATCAAACATATTGGTCTAAATGCATCACAGTTGGCTGGCGGCCATCTCACATCTCCACCTTTACAGCACAACGATGTGAAGCATGGGATGGATGTCAATGTGACCGGTGTCTGGGAGAGAAACATCACCGGCGCCGGGGTCACGGTGGTCGTGGTGGACGACGGCGTTCAGCACACACTGCCAGATATTCAGCCCAACTATGTAAGTCCATCTTACACACAGCATCTGAATTATGCAGCGTCTATTCCTCAATGTTTGAAACGCAGGGGAAATCGGTTCAGCTGCTGAGACACACTTGTGCTGAGAGCTCAGAGCAAAGGGGGCGGGGCTTACCTCGTGTCTACGGGTGACGTCAGAGTGCTTATTAACTATGCACACAGTGATTGGCTGATAGCCTCTGTCAGGGATTTATGTTATGTTACCATATATAAAGGTTTAAAAATAAAAATGTCACACTGTCGCTATTTAAACAAGCATGTGTTCAGCTAATTGTGATCTCGTAATTAGTGAATATGCAAATAAACAGCCTTTTAATTAACAGTGGCTTGATAGTAAGACGTAAAAGTTAATCAAACTGGACTCAAGAACAGTTACTTCTGGACCAATTAGTTAATGAAAACATGCATTAATTGCTGTTTATGGTTGGTCTTAGTGCTCTTCACTAACCTTTCACAGGAGCTAGTTTTACATGCTTTCTGAAATAGAGCAAAAAAATTATGATTTTTCTCCTAAATCGGTGAGTTATGAACGATGTTTGTGAATACGGGTCCAGATTCACAGGTGCAATAAACATAAAAATACACACAGTTTCACGAGTCTGCCACCGTGCACAGTTCAGAAAGTCCCATTTGAATGCACAAACAAAGGCTTTCTGTAGTTGTTGTTGCTGGTGCATAACACGGCATAGGTTTATCTCGTGATTGGTGTGTTTCTAGAGTCCCGAGGGTAGTTATGATCTGAACTCGAACGACGCTGACCCCATGCCTCATCCTGACGACCACGGCGATAACCATCACGGCACGCGCTGCGCTGGAGAGATCGCCGCCGTCTCCAACAACAGCTTCTGCGCTGTAGGACTCGCGTACGGAGCCAAGGTGGCAGGTGGGTGGAGCACGTCAACATCTAGTGTGCCGATGGATTGCATTCATCACATACAGTATTGAACACGTCAGTAAATATGTTTCTAAAGGTGCTGTTGACTTGAAATTTTCACCAGATGTCGGTAACAACTAGAGTTGAGCCGGATACTCGGCTGAAACGAGTATCCGGTACGGATAAAGCACTTTTGCCGAGTACGAGTATCATACGAGTAATACGAGTCAATATCTGTGCTCGGATTGAATAAAAATTCTCATTGGGTAGGTGACTGTGTCTGTGTTCTGTGATAGGCTAGTCACAGCGCCCCTCCCCTACACACATACAGATGTATCGTGTTGCTGTGTCCCGCTCTGCTCACTCACACACAGAACAATGAGAAGAGAAGAGAAGAGATGAGAAGAGAACAGCGCGCTCTCTCTCTCTCTGTCTCTCCCTCAGTCACTCAGGTTTGCGGGTTTTTTCCGTTAACGTTTAGGGTTTCTTCAGCTTCAGGTTTGTTTTTTACTTTGGTTTGTAGTACTTACTTATTAACCAGTAGAGTTTTGTTAAACGTGGGGTTTGTTCAGACGTGGTGCTTGGTAGAATGCGACTCGCGTCTCTGCCTGTCGGAGATTTTTTTTTCTTTTTTAAACCGTCAGCTGGCTCTAACCAGTTTTTTTTACTTCACGCACTGAGTGTCTGACACTTTCTTGCTGTATTTCATAAAAAAAGGAAGTAGTGGTATAAAACTATATTACAAATGAATTAGCTACACACACACACACACATACCTGGTGTGGAAAAAAAAAAGAACCAAAAAAAAAAAGTTATGTTGAGATGAAAACTCTTGTTCATTACATTTTACTTCATAATTGCAACCGCATGTGTTGTATTTATTGTTGCAAAACTTGTTCTGTATATAGTTAGTTTGTTATCGTGATCAAAACCATTGATCTGAAGCTCAATGCTAATGCTGTCATGGAAATAGTTTTCTAATCAGCAATAAATATAACAATTTCTGATCAACCCATATCAATTGCATGCTTAAAATAACATACCGGTTAAAGCCCCGCCCATTTCAAGACAACCCGACCCACTTCCAGGTTAAATCCCGCCCACGTCCGGGTTAGGCCCCGCCCAGTCCGAGTACAGATACAGATAATAATCATATGGTTAACAGATACAGATAATGCTGTACTCGCTCATCCCTAGTAACAACCCAAGCTATCCATACATTTAAATTCAGAAGTTATGTGTACTGTAATAAAATTGAATGACACGGGGAACAAGCATTGAACACACTTACTGAAATGTATTTAATACCGTATTGATGAGAGCTTCAAGACGCCTCCTGCGGAGAAACTATCGCATGCACTGCTCAGGTGTGTGATCTGTGACCTCTTCTATAACCTCTGACCTTTACTTCTTATCTTCTATTGGAATCATGTGATTGATCTATTCTCTTTCTCTGAAACCAGTGGCTGTGCTTGGATTATCTTCATCATCCTGGTACTGAACAGCTAATATTAATTTCCACTGACGAGGGGCAGGATTGCTTTCTATTCTGTAGGAGTCTTGGCTTTCTTCATGTGTTCAATACTTGTTCCCCGTGTCCTTTCATTTCTGAACTTGTTTTCTTTCCATGTATGGATAGCTTGGGTTGTTACCGACATCTGGGGTCCGTTCTCCGTACCTCGCTGAACACATCTGAGATGATTTGAGAGATGTCGGATCTTCTAATCGTGATAACTGATTTCTGGATAATTTGGTTCTTCAAACAGATTAGCGTATTAGAGTAAAATATCTGGATTAAGTTGTCTGCGTGTTCTCGTGTTCCCTGAAAAGGGCAGATGTATCGATACTCGAGACCACGATCAGCAACGTAAATTATTAAAAAAGACACCTGACGGAAAACTTCTGGACCTTTATAAGGAGACAGCCAAGCGATCAAAACTACATAAATGTATATAGATATAAATAGATAAATTAAATGTGCACTGGTTTTAATTTATTTGTATTATTTTACATGATTCCCAATTACCAATTTATATTCATGATTTCTAGTATTTGTACAGGCTTTACATTTTAACTTCAGTGTTTTAATTAGCAATTCATTTAATTTGATCTTTGAAACAGTTTTGTTACGTGACAGCATTAATTATCTACATCTCCTGCGCTCCATCAAGCCACATCCCATAATATCTGTCATCACTCAAATGAATGCACGGCTCAGATTAACTGTATAGCATGTGTGTAAGACTCCAATAAATTAATTATTTAATCACTAATAAATCTCTCAATGAGTAAAACTTCTATAGTATTATAGACTACACAACATTGTGAGCTTATCTTGTTAAATTATTATTATTATAAATGATTGTCCCTGGACCAGCAGGGCACTCTTATAATAAAGTAGTGGTGGCTGGGACAGATTTTAAGTATCACTTCTGCTTAAAAAGATGCGATTAATCCTGTTTACATGAAATTGTTGTTATGAAAACAACTCCAGGATGAGCTTCGAAAGAAACAAACTATCCAATGATCAAATCCAGCTAACCGAGTTAACGACGTACGACGAACGTGTCCCAGGTGAAAACATCATGTCAACAGCATATTCAATACATATTTCACCCGCTGTCAGCAAACATTAAAAACTGATACAACAAATATCTTCTCTCAAAAGCAAAACCAGTAAAACTTCATCTTTTAATAAACTCCAGCAATTCCAAATGAACCATGAATTAGTTTTTTTACAGCATAAATAAACAGCAGGCGTTATACTTAATTATTATGACGAGAGAAAATT
>CM049813.1:3653426-3794022 GCA_027422405.1 Ptychobarbus kaznakovi
TTTGTAATTGTATTAATGAAGAATGTGCCAAAGTCGTCAGCTGTTAGAGTTGATGAAGGAGGGGGAGGAGGAGGACAAAGGAGGGAGGAAAATGTTTTAAAGAGCATGCGAGAATTAGGTGAATTGTTAATTTAAGCTAAGATAGCTGATATGACCCTCTCTCTCTCTCTCTCTCTCACACACACGCACACACACACACGCTGTGATTAAGATAGCTGATGTGCTGAGATGTGACCCCCTCTTTCTCTCCACACACACACACACACACACACACACACACACACACACGCTTTGATTAAGATAGCTGATGTGACCCTCTATCTCTCACACACTCACACACACACACACACATACACAAACACACACGTTGTTATTAAGATAGCTGATGTGACCCTCTCTCTCTCTTTCACACACACGCTGCGATTAAGATAGCCGATGTGCTGAGATGTGACCCTCTCTCTCACACACACACACACACACACGCTGTTATTAAAATAGCTGATGTGATGTGACCCTCTCTCTCTCTCTCTCTCTCACACACACATACGTGCGCAACAGTCAATAGCAAATACTTAAACTAATAACAAAACACACAGTAGCTGATTCAGAAGCGCCAGGTTGTCAGTGCAAAGTCAGAATTACCTCCTCTCCTAGGTTCATGAAACGCTCGTCCATAAATTACTGAAACCACGCCTTATGTAAATCTCCCCACATCGTGACATAGCCATGTGGGGGTGTGTCTGAACGAGCCGTTTTAGGAGGCCATGGACGAGTCTTAATTTTGATAACGAATATCTCTTTGGGTTTGAGACTTTAGTCTTTGCATCTTCAGGGATCGTATCAATGCAGCTTGTAACTCTCCAAAGAGAAAGCAACACTTGAATCGCATCATATTACCCCTTTAAAAAGATTTTTGCATTAATATCTGTTTCTATATTTGTTTTATAGCATTAAAGAGAGAGTTCACTATGTGCTGTTAAGTTACTCTCTCTCAGGCCATTTTCAGCTGAAACCGTGTTCCTTGGGGATTCATACAGTGGTACTTTGAGGGTCATGAATACTTCCATGGCTCCTGATGATATATTGAGGTCATGTGAAGCGAAACGATGGCTCCGTGCAAGAAACTGAACATTATTCATAACATTATTACCTGTAATCCGGTATGGAGTGATGTCCGGTTCACGAACGAATCATTCTTTTGAACATTTGATTGTTTCTCATGAAGACTAGTTCAATCACCGTACATGCTTTAGACATCATTATTGAAGGCTTTAATAAGATAATTGCATATGTTTTGTCATTGCATGATTACATAAACAAATTAATGCATCAGTTATTTGAATCAGTTGAAACAAGCTGTCCGAAAGAACCAGTTTGCAGAATAGTATTATAATGATCGGTTTCTTGCATTGTTTTGCTTCATAAGACTTCAATGTATCATCAAGTGCCACATGTTTATGTTCCTTCATATGCTTTATGGTAGCATTAATACTGACATGCATTAAATGAATCACCAAGGAGCATATTTTCAGCTAAAGATCGTCCGTCTGTTATACTTAAGAAGTCACCTGCATTTCAGACGGACTGAGGAGGAGTAAATTAACAGCAAGTGCTCATTTAAAGGTGAACTATCCCTTTAAGAGTACGAAGGCTGTTTTTAAGTCGCTGTGTGATTGCAGGCGCGGTTGATGAGAATGGCAAAAAGCCGTTTTATGCCGAAGAGTGTGCGTCTATGCTGGCCGTGACGTTCAGCAGTGGCAGCAGACAGCTCCGCAGTATAGTGAGTATCAGGAGCCTGTTAACGTCTGCTTGATTATAACACTAGGACTAGGGATGAACGATTTTAGAAAATAATCTAATGGCAATTTTTTTTTTTTACCAAGATTGCGATTTAATATGCAATTTTTTTTTTGCTCTTCATATTCATTATTAATCAAAGACATGCAATAAATAATTGTATAGTGTGCAGTGTTGGGCACGTTAGCTCAGTAGTAATTAGTTATTATTACTAGTTACTTCTCACAAATACTAACCAAGTTACATTGTTATAAAATAAACTAATTACCAGGGAAAGTAACTATTACATAAAAAAAGGTTCAAATATGTCAAATAACTTGGATGCCCTGATATTAAATATGTTAAATGAATGAAATGGTCACCAAACAGAATAAATTATTATTATAAAACATTACACTAATCTACACTATTTTAATGTTTTTGTGGGACAATGTGAGAGACACCTATCAAATTCAATTTATTATTTCAGTCAAACATGATATTATGATAGCATTATATGATGATAGAGCTTTATAATAACCATGTATGAATGCATATTTGTCATGGTGTCTGAACTTAGGTCTGGTGGTGGTGCTTAAGATATTGTTTGTCATTTAGTGTTTCTATAAAAAAGGGGGGGGACTGCAAATAATACTGATAAGATAAAACTACCACGAATTCTACTATTAATAACCATATAAAACACACTAGGGATTATTGAGCTGCTGGGTTCATGAATATTAATCAGGTCGTCTGCATTCGCTCGAACTGATTCGCTGAAATCAAAACAAGGACGATGATAGGTGAGCACCGGCCAATGAGATTGTCGTTTGCGCATTAGCTCCGCCCACTACAGGAGAACCCGGCAGTTCTTAAAAGCTGAAGACTTCCAAACAAACTCCGTTATTTTGACAGGAAAATATAACAAAGGATATCGTTTACATGTAGTGCGTACATGTTATGAAAGACCCGCGGACACGAAAACAACCCGCGGTAAACTGCGGACTTGGCAACATAGCAGCATGCCAACATGATGCTTCCTCTTAGATGTGTTTGACTTGAAGCAGCGCTGCTTGACCGATCGCTGTGTGTCATCAAAGTACCGCGAGAGCTATTAGAGAGTGGACGTCTCCTAATGCTTTCTCTCGCCGTACTCAGATGTCATACGATCGTCATACATTACTCCCGCGTGTCACGTGATTGTATAATAGCAGCCTCTGCGGTTGAGAAATCGCGTTTTTTCATATCGCGATATTATCGCAAATGCAATTAATCGTTCAGCCCTAACTAGGACTAAGTATTATGTGAAAGAAAATGTCTAGTCGAAGAAACCTTTTTGCCTATTATAAGTTAAAAACTGTTCCGGTGTTTCAGGCCAAATGTAGCCTTTTAAAACCTAGTTCAGAGGTGTGCGATATTTACAAAATATATCTTATGGGATTTTATTGATAACGATTATTAAATGATATTTAGCTGAGTGTGTTGTTGTGCTGATATCTTACTGTGAACAGATAAAGTTTGAGATATTCTTCATATTCTGTGCGGTGCTCAGTTCACACTGATAGAAATTAATATTTTATGGGCATTTTTACCTTTATAAAGCCATTTTTCTAAAAGCATGCATTATGTTTGGAGTCAAATTCTTACATTAAGTCAGTGATTTATAAAAAGACGTTTAGGCTACCAAGTAAATTAAATCAGTATGAATAAAATTAATCGTTGGAATGCAGAGAAACACAGAAGCTGAGTCTGACGAAGCATTTAGATGTATTTACACACTGTTTAATGCAGGACATGAATGCATTTAACCTGCAGTTACACATGCATTAATCATGTTTTGACATATTGAACATAAAACGTTGAATACTGATATTTGAAATTATTTAATCTACTTTAAATGCTAAATTAAAACCGCCAGCAGGTGGCAGCGAGTCACTGTTAATAAGTGAGTCACTGCGACTGATCCGAATCATTTAAACGATTGATTCAATCAGGAACTAATTATTTTTATTGTAACACAAAAACAGGTGAAACTGACTCTTCGTGTGAAACTGTTTAACTATATGAAGTGGTATAAATGCATGCATGTCTTGAATTTGTGATAATTATAAATGTATTGTAATACACTTAATCATGCCGTGAAAGAACACGCACTAGTCTAGACTTCACATAATGCATGTGTGCACCCTGTAGGTGTGTTTTAAACGTTTTTTGCAAGTATACTCGATAATGTAAAATCGCACATCGTTAAAACAACAATTAAGATACTATCTCAGATGATATATATCACGCACCTGTAGTTCAGACAGCTGTAGTTAAAGACTGCACCTAAACCAAGACGGTTCACTCATATTGCAACATGCAATGTGGCAGATTAAGCCCCGCCTTCTGAATAAAAGACCCAATCAGCAGTTGGTAGAGTCATTGCATCACTGCAGCTTCCATTAAATACTCTGGTTTTTGATTGGATGTTGAGATCCAATGCATAAGCATATGCAGATGAGCGTGAGCTTTCGGGGGGGGGGCGGGTTAAAAGCACTAAATGATTGAAGAAGCCTTCAGAAGAAATTTTTTGATGTTGTTTATATATCCTAATAAGCTGATTATTATTTAAATTTTATAATACATATTTCTTTATTGTCAGTTTGTTTAATTTCGTTGTTATAGTATTAAGGTTTTTTGTGTTTCTGTTTTTTGGCCTTTGGCCTAATAACAACATCTGTCAAAGGGATTACCAATGAAAACTAGCCTTTGGGCTTATTTGGGTGCATTTGCATGCGTGAATGTTGATTAATGTCCGTTTTTGTGGAAAAAAAATACAATAAAAAAAAATCTAGACCAGTGGTTCTCACACTTTTTACACCAAGAACCTCCTCTCTTCGATATTTGGCTCTCCAAGTACCCCCATAATGACCAACATTATATGCCTAAAATGAATATTTATCATTGCCAGCCACTTTAACATTGTAAATACACTGCACTGTGGTTATATACAGGTAAATAAAAAACTAAAATAATGATTAAATTAAAATGTGTTGTATAAAACTGTACTGTAACTTTACTCAGATACACATGATTAAATGTATTTTGCTTTAACATTAATTTATAGAGTAAATATAGAGTACCTCTGCTAGAGTAGCACTAATGGTCCTGGGACCTCTCTAGATGGTTTGTGCTGTGTTTGTGTCAGGTGACGTCTGATTGGTCGCTGCAGAGCGGCACCGGCTGCACTGAAGGACACACGGGCACTTCTGCGGCTGCTCCTCTGGCTGCAGGGATGGTGGCGCTCATGCTGCAGGTGCGGCCCTGTCTGAGCTGGCGGGATGTCCAGCACATCATCACCTACACAGCAACACAGGTGACACATCGCTCTACCGCTTAATGTGAGGAGTTCGCTTTTAATAAAAACGGTCCATTAGGGATGCTCGATTATGACAGAAATCACAATTACGATTATTTAAAATTATTATTACATTTACATTTATGCATTAAGCAGACGCTTTTATCCAAAGCGACTTACAGTGCATTCAGGTTATACAGTTTTTGTCAGTATGTGTGTTCCCTGGGAATCGAACCCATAACCTTTGCGCTGCTAACGCAATGCTCTACCACTGAACCACAGGAACACTTATTAGTGGGCCATATGAGCAACACTTTGTATGAAAGATTTATTTAAAGAGCAAAAACAGGTGATATTGAACTTCGTGTTTATTGAACTGTTGTAAAAAATCAATATCTCATTTGTAATCATGGTAATTTTTGGAGGTAAAAACGACACTCTTTACAACAATTACAATATTATCGCAGACGTCGCACACCCCTAGTTGAACGTCTGCGTCTTGCTTTCAGTTTAATTCGTGGCAGTTTGCGTGTCGGCTTGCGGAAGGGATGCTTAGCTGCTCGCGTGTTGCGTTAGCGCAGTCATATCTGACTATGATCTCCTATAGCCTATAACACGATTTTAACATTTTGGGAGGAGTCATATTTACATGTGTAGTTTCATCAACCAGATGCATTTACACTTGTCCAGTTTGGTCTGGAATGCGGCCCAAAAACGCATGAAGTGACCAGCCTCTAATGGCGCTTTTTCACTGCGTGGTATGACTCGGTTCGGCACAGCTCGGTTCGGGTCGGTTTGTGTTTCCACGTCAGTTTAGTACCGCTTTAGAGTGGGGGGGATTATTCACGTGTCGTTATAGCTGCGCCGCCTCTACTGCCGTGACATCATCGTAAACGGGCCACAAACAAACACACAACAAAGGAGCATATCGAACGGAATTGTGTTCGTCATTCCCGGCATGTGGATGTTTTTAATAGTAATGGGAGAGGCCTATGAGTGCTTGGGATTTACCCCCAGCAGCAGAGACTGTGGTGACCGTGCCACGGGCTGTAGAGGAGGAGGGCAGGTGTGCTGCGTTACTTGATTAGTTAACTATTCATGTAGCATGTTCTGTAAAGTGAATTATCAATAAACTTTTGAACAATATTTCAAAGTTTACAATGTATCCCTTGTTTTATTTATGTGTTGGTTTGTATCATCGTGGCATTAATCATTTTTTTATCAAGAGGTTCATTACATGCTCATACAATAATACATATTTAATATAGTCTGGAGGTACACTTATTTGATCAGATTATTTTTATTGAAGCAAAACACAGATACAAAGTGCAAAAAGTATATAGATAAGTCTTTTTCATTCGGCGTCGCCCCATCAAGCTCTCGCTGGATCCGCTCCTCGGCTATCAACGAGAGGAACGTCTGTACTTCCTCAACAGACCACGAAACAGAATTTTTTTTGGTTTATACAAAAAGGTGCGTTTGTTCAAACAAAATTTGCGTCTG
Source organism: Ptychobarbus kaznakovi (assembly GCA_027422405.1). NCBI lineage: Eukaryota > Metazoa > Chordata > Actinopteri > Cypriniformes > Cyprinidae > Ptychobarbus > Ptychobarbus kaznakovi. The sequence continues at coordinate 3,660,046 of CM049813.1, forward strand.
ATCCTTCGCTGGCTGTGCTGATTTAAATCTAGCGGGTCTATGTTGGGTCTCGTGTCGCAAAGTTCAGTCAAGTTCAGTAACGCAGTAATGAAGATTTTCTCCGGCCACGTCACGTTTTGGTAACGGTACGCATCGCTTGGAACCTCGGCCGAGGTGGTACTAAAAAAGTTCCAGGTACCAGGTACTGTACCCAGTAGAAAACTCCTCAAAAGTGAACCGTACTGAACCGTACCGTGCCGTGGAAAAGCGCCATAAATACCGTAATACATTATGTAATCTGACACTTGACTCCACCCACTAAAGGGGAGGAGACTTCTAAAAGATTTGAAAGTACCGTTTCCATGGTAATGCAATGTCCAATTTAAAAATAGTTTTCACCGGATGAATTCCCATAGCATTTAAGCTTTCAAATCATATACTGTATATAATTTATGATGATTACTAAAATATGGGATGGAGAAAAAAGAGCACCCGTGGCACTTAAGAGGTTAATGGCATCTTTTTTTACTTAGAACGATGAATAAAGGCCAGTATCACCAATGCTCATGATATCGATGCGTCTGTTATTATTATTATATTTTTTCTCGGGATAGAGTGAGTAGTTATGACTAACCATTATTTTGCAATTGCAAAAACATTTTAAATATTGGTAGCACTTTACAATAAGGTTCATTAGTCAACATGAACTTAGAATAGCTCTTCTGCATTTATTAATCTTAATGCTAATTTGAACATTTACTAATGCATTTTTAATATCATCAGTTGTGCTTGTTAACAGTTAATGCACTCTGAATTAACAGCAACTGTATTATCATTAATTAACATGAATAAATGTTAGTTAATGCATTAACTAACGGAACCTTATTGTAAAGTGTTACCAAAATATGATACATTTTTAACGGTTATTGAAGATATGAACAGTAAGAGCGTTGTTGTTGTTGTTATTATTTGCACTGTTGATGTTTGTAGTGTTACGGTTTTAATAAAGCTATGAGTTTAATGTCTTTTTGTCGTTAGCATGACGCTGATGCTCAGGCTCACTGGGGAATCAATGGAGCTGGTTTCCACCACAGTCACAAGTTCGGCTTTGGTTTGCTAAACGCCTGGAGGCTCGTTAACGCTGCCAAGGTAGATCTATCACAGCAGTGCTGCTTTCAGAGAAACGCAGGCTTCATAAAGCGGCTGTATCTCTATCTCTGGCAGGTCTGGGAGTCCGTCCCCTTTTTGGTGTCCTACCAGAGCCCCGTTTTAAAGGCCGATGAGGACGTCCCAGTCTTTCCCAAAACTCTCACTCACACCTGGAATGGTAAGAGATGTGTACGGCATATTATACTAACATTAAATTATTGGTAACAATAATTACCAATTCTCTCACTATCAACCACCGTATTGACTCGAATACAAGACAATGTTTTTTTTCTTAGTCGTCTTATATTCAGAGTCTAGACTTTGACATGTCAATAATTAGTGATCGACCGATATTGATTTTTTTATAACCGATACCAATTATTGCATGTTTCTGTACCCGATAACCGATATGCAGAACCGATATTTATTTGCTGTTATAAAGTAAATAAATAACAGAGTGAAGTAAGTCCATTCTTCACTTTCAGTCATCTTAACAACAACAATAAACTGTTGAAAATTAACATTCTTTCATGTAAAATTTAATCTTAAAATTACAACAATAACAACATTTTATTTATAAAAAGTCAAGATGGCGCTGAGGATGGCAGCCGTGTTGCGAGCTCCGGGAAAACTTTGCAGTTTTTCGTATGTTTTATTTGTTTTTTTTGTTGTTTACGTGTTAGATGTTGTAGTGTAACTGTCTACGATAGAGACACGCTTTGAACATTGGTTCCTCCGTCGCGCAACGCAAACCGGACTTTGAGTTTTTGAATGCCGGGGACTGTTCACAAGACACGGCATCAGAGCCCTTGTGTGGGTTTTGCAACCGAAGAAACGCAGACGACGCCGAAAAAGGGGAAAAAGAGCTGGCGTTCTCGTCAGACTGAGACGCCGAGCTTTCCGACCTCCTCTTCCAACCATTTTACTGGCCAACGTTCATCACTGGATAATAAATCTGCGAACTGCGTGCGCGCATCTCATAACAACGAGAAACAGGGACTGCTGCGTTATTTGTCTCACAGAAACCTGGATGTCTGCTATTGTTCCAGACTCAGCCATCGAGCTCACGGGCTTCTCCGTACACCGCTCGGATAGAACAAAGGAGCTCACAGGGAAAAGCAGAGGTGAGGTGTTTGTTTCTATATTAACAACTTGTGTGTGATGAAAGGAACATACACTCTATTAAATCCTTCTGCTCCCCTGATCTGGAATTTATACGCTTCTGTGTCGACCATTTTGGCTACCGAGGGAATTTACAGCCTCATAATCACGGCTGTTTATATACCTCCTCAAGCCAACACAGACCAGGCACTCAGGAACTGTACAGGAATATAAGTGAGCAGGAAACCGCGACCCAGATGCAGCTTTTGTTGTCACAGGGGACTTTAATAAAGCCAACTTCAGAACAATAGCTCCAAAATACTTTCAACACGTCACCATCAACACGCGTGGAGATCGTACACTCGACCACTGTTACTCCTACCCCTTCCGGGACGCATACAAGTCCCTCCCCCGCCCAACTTTCGGCAAATCGGATCATTCTTCCGTTCTGCTCCTGCCTGCTTATAGGCAGAAACTGAAGCGTGAAGCACCCGCCCTCAGGACAGTCCAGTGCTGGTCGGACCAATCAGACGCTATACTACAAGACTGTTTTGATCACGTGGATTGGGACATATTCCGCGCGGCGTCTGATGACGACATAGAGGCGTATTCAGATACGGTCACGTGTTTCATCAAGAAGTGTATAGATGATGTAGTTCCGACCAAAACAATCCGCATCTACCCCAACCAAAAACCGTGGATTAACAGCGATGTTCGATCAGCCCTGTCAGCGCGGACATCTGCCTTTAAATCCGGAACTCTGACGATCGGAAACAAGCCAGTTATGATCTCAGAATCCATCAAAGCAGCAAACGAACATATAAAAACAAAGTTGAAGAACACTTCAACAACAATAACCCAAGAAGCATGTGGCAGGGTATCAACAACATCACAGGCTTTAAAGGGAATAAACCAGCTACTGTGAACATTCGCGCCTCTCTACCGGACGAGCTCAACACCTTTTATGCTCGGTTCGAGGCTGATAACACCGCACACACAGAGAGCGCTGCCGCGGCTGCTGCAGAAGAGGTCAGTCCACTCACGCTTTCTGTCGCGGACGTAACCCGATCCTTTAAACGGTGAACATCCGTAAAGCCGTAGGCCCAGATGGTATACCAGGGGGTTTTTACAGACATTTTCAATCTGTCCCTCTCTCTGTCTGTGGTTCCCTCATGCTTTAAAAAATCAACCATTGTGCCCATACCGAAGAAAAATAAAATCACATGCTTGAATGACTGGAGGCCCGTTGCTCTGACACCCATCTTCAGCAAGTGTTTTGAGAAGCTCGTCAGAGAACACATCTGCTCTGTGCTTCCTGCTTCACTGGACCCACTACAATTTGCATATCGCAGCAACCGTTCCACAGATGATGCTATTGCCTTCACCCTGCACACTGCTCTCTCCCACCTGGAAAATAAGAACACTTATGTGAGGATGCTGTTCGTGGATTATAGTTCAGCATTTAACACCATAGTGCCTGCCACACTGGTTGCGAAGCTCCACACTCTGGGACTGAACAGATCTCTGTGCAGCTGGATCCTGGACTTCCTGACAGGCAGAAGTCAGGTGGTCAGAATGGGCAACAACACATCATCTCCCCTGATCCTCAACACTGGTGCACCGCAGGGTTGCGTCCTCAGCCCACTCCTGTACTCCCTGTACACACACGACTGTACAGCAACACACAGCTCCAATGTCATCGTCAAATTTGCTGATGACACAACGGTGATAGGCCTGATCACCGACAACGATGAGACGGCCTACAGAGAGGAGGTGAGCACCCTGACTAAATGGTGTCAGGAGAACCACCTCTCACTCAACATCGACAAGACCAAGGAGCTGGTGGTGGATTACAGGAGACAGAGCAGAGAACACACACCCATCACCATCGACAAGACACCTGTGGAGCGGGTGAGTAGCTTTAAGTTCCTCGGCGTTCACATCACCGAGGATCTCACATGGTCTGCTCACACAGATGCAGTGCTGAAGAAGGCACATCAGCGTCTCTTCTTCCTGAGACGGCTGAGGAAGTTTGGAATGAGCCCCAGAATCCTCAGATCCTTCTACACCTGCACTGTGGAGAGCATCCTGACCGGCTGTATCACCGCCTGGTTTGGAAACAGCACCGCTGGCAACCGCAAAGCTCTGCAAAGGGTCGTGCGAACTGCCCGCCACATTGTTGGAGGTGAGCTTCCCTCCCTCCAGGACATCTACACCAGGCGGTGTACAAGAAAAGCCCGGAGGATTATCAAAGACTCCAGCCACCCGTCCCACAGTCTGCTCTCTCTGCTGCCCTCAGGGCGACGTTTCCGCAGCATCCGATCCCGCACTAGCCGACTGAGGGACAGCTTTTTCCCTCAGGCTATCAGGCTAATGAACAGTCACAAATAACTCACCTACATCACACTCCCACTCACACAACATGCCATGCACTGCACTTTAATACAGTTCAACTGGACTACACGCACACACTGCACTAATATAACCTATCTGCTATCACTGGACACCATACACTGCATATGCATAATCTGTTGCACCTTTGCACAACTATCTGCTGCTCAACCAATCTGCTGTTAATTTATAATCTGTTGCACCTCACATTATTACTATGTATAGACTACATTATGTATAGATACTGTACATAATGTAGAATGTGTACATACGGTGTATAATGTGTAGTTGATAAGTATGTCTTTATAGTACACTGTGTACTGAGTATATGTATGTGTATTTTGCACATTGTCTTCTGTACATCTGTAAATATGTACTGTCCATATGTAAATTGTTGTTGTTGTTTTTTTGCACTGTCTGGAGCACGCTCGTAAGAATTTCACTCACCAAGGCACTTGTGCTGTGGTGATGTGACAATAAAAGTGATTTGATTTGATTTGAAAAACATCATCAGCACAACTGATATTAACAATAAGCAAAAGAATGTCTAATGTGTTTCAAATGGAGAAAATAAAGGACAGAAGTCATATCAACTTCATTTTAACCTGAATAAGCTGTTTAATAAACTAAAGAGTGAAGAATAATTCACTGAATAATATTCTCTGGAATATTGAAATAAGCTATAACAAACAAACATCGTATTGTATTGCATTTCTTAACTGGCATGTTTTATCAGAATTATTAAAATGTTTTTGTTATTCTAAAAAAACTGCTGATAGCGTGGTTTATCTGCATTTACACAGAACTATACTCAAACTGAGATCGCTTGCGGAGATAATAAATAATTAATTAGATAGAGATGTATTTATTTAGATGTTTATTGGGGAAATAATGGTTCTACAGTAAAGTTCATATAATTAGCGTGTTTCAAACAAGTGAATCTTGTTGTTACATGCGGTGGCCGTGCTGAGCATCAACCGCTGAGTGAATAACAATATGAAAGCGGCTTCACGAGACTAACGATGAGCATAGACAACAGAGAGAGACTTCAATTCAGCACTTTTATTTCCAACATGCACTTGTTCATGTCTGTATTATTTAATTCAGGCAAAGTTGCGTCTTTATTGGGAAAGAGTGACGTGACTCCATGAGTTCATCTCTATTTCTTAGAGCCAATCTGCATAAACTGAATATCTGGCATTTATTTAATACATCCAATTTGTGCATTTATGGCTGTTATATTAAATAAAGTTTACTAACTACAGCAAATCAAGTACTTGTGCACACCGCCGTTGTTGCTGTCTCGTCTCCCCTCAGACGCGTGGCAATGGCGATCCTGCGCGCAATTCTCAAAACAACCACAAGATGGTGGCATTTTATTGGTGAATCCGATATTACAGCCGTGGCCTAGTGGATAGAGCGTTGGACTTGTAACCCGAGGTTGTGGGTATTGAATCTCGGCTCCGCAGTATTTGTCCACGACTGAGGAGAGCCCCTTGAGCAAGGCACCAAACCCCCAACTGCTCCCCGGGACTTGCCCACTGCTCCAGGTGTGTGTGTGCACTTGGATGGGTTAAATGCAGAGAACACATTTCACTGCTGGTTATACTCTGTATAATTTGTGTATGTGGCAAAAAAAAAAAAAATAATGTATACATTTTTGTTTTTACAAAACCGATATCCGATTATGGTAAAATGCTTAAATATCGGTAAAGCGATATATCGGTCGATCTCTATCAATAACACACCCGAAGCAATAGGTGGCGCCAAACATGCATAAAACAAGTGAGTTGTGAAATACGTGTTGTAAAGATTGCGAGTGAAAACACAAGTAAAAGAAAACAGTGTTGCCAACTTCGCGACTTTTCAGACCCCCCTAGCAACTTTTTTCCCAAAAAGCGACAAATCTAGCAACTTCTTCTTGGACAAACTTGAGCGAGTCTCTGTGATCGTTGGTACTGGCCGCAGCGGCGCGAGATCAGCTCTTTCTCTGCATCGGTTCAGTGAGCGTCTGAGAGGAGCTAAAACAGATATTATGTTGCTTCTCTGATTTTACATGCAAATATAGCTGAAGTCACAGCACAGGAATTGTCTTTGTCTTATATTGTGTATTATTTTATTTCATCAGACGACGGCTCAATAACATTATATATTAGGATTTTTGTGCAGACTAGCTTCTAGGAAGGGAGAGCTGGTTATGTATTCTTAAAGGGCTGTGTTTCAGTCACTATTTCATATTCGTCCATTGACTGACAACAGAAACGGTCAAATATATAAAGTAAAGCAGTTTTATTGAGAATTTGTCTGCATTTAAATACAGTATGAGCACAGAGAGAGACAAACAAATGTAAACGGATGACGTCATGATTCATGAATATGCGTATGACGCCATCTAGCGACTTTTCAACTGGCTTTAGCTACTTTCCATCAAAAGAAGTCGGCAACACCGAAATAAAAGCTTACAGCGGCACGACTGCAGCCTGATGGGAACAAACGTCTGTAAGTGATTTTTAAGACAGAATCCAGATTTGATAAACTACAATAAGTACTGTTAGTAAAAGTTTGCTAGGATACTATGAGAGTATAGAGTAAATGTTATGTAATGCAGACGGGCGACTTGTTGTTATTTTCATGGTTTATCAAAAAGTGTGTATTTTTTTTTTATGTGATTGTTGGTACATTCGACCAGTATACTTTAAAAAATAAAATATGAAAATAATTTGACTTTTTTTTTTTTTCTCTCTCAGTAAAATACAATATTTGGTTTTCAAAAGGGGGAAAAAAAATGATTCTAGAAAAAGAGTCGTCTATAATCAGGGTCCGTTTATATTCGGTCAATACTGTGGGTTGTTATTAGCATGCATATTACTAATATATCGGCTGTTTATTAGTATCAATAAAGCAATGCCTTAATCTGCACGAGCATATTTTAGATCCCTTAATCCACCCCATACCTAAACTTACCAACTATTAATAAACGCCAAATTAAGCGTGTATGAGAATTGGTTTCCAAGTGTGACCAAATGACTGGCTGTTTTCTGATCTAATATGCATTTCTGAACAAACCATAAAAAGGGCTGTTATGACCGCTGTGTGGATCTGTGCCACACACAGCAGTCGCCTGCCCTTTTCTGGAAATGCTTGTCTTTGTTTATGTGTTCAAGTATACAGTGAAAGTGACATGTGGCTCACATCTTTCTCACGCCTTTGCTTGTTTTCTGTCTTCAGTCAGAACTTTGTCTTGTGCTCCAGTTGGTCATGGAAAATATGTCCATTAACCCATTTAATCCCACCGTAAACAAGGTTTTCATTTATAAAGCTCTAAAAATTTGACTGCATCAAAGCTCCTAAACAAAAGGCTAGTAAAGTTGTATGTACATAACATAAAGATATGACAAAGACTTTTGGTACACATGATCTTTAGGGTGTCTAGTATTAATTATGCATTTGCATGTATTTAGTTTTGATGAGTGTGATCACAGAATGAGTAAACATGTTAATGTGACCGCTGGGATAACCGTGAAGATAAATCCAATTGTATTTGCAAAGTGAAAATGACAAAATATTGCACTAAATTTAAAATGAATGTTACAAAAAATGTACAATAATGATGTTGTAAAACTTGTTGCATTAATAAAAAAAATGAATGTTACATTTTATCAAAATTAACAATTTTGAAATGCGTTGATGGTTGAATTTATCTCAGTGTTCCTATTAATATTGCAGATGTTTTTTTAATGCATAATATTAACACTTTAAAATAGCTGGGCTAAGATATATAAAAAAATTTATGACTGCAGAAATATGTTATTTCAGTATACACATTATCCCATGATTGTGACCGAACATAAAACACAATTTTTAACACACTTTCCCCCCCAAAAAGTTCAAAGAATAATTATTGATTATTTCAAAGGGTTATTTATGAGACGCATCATTTGGATATTTTCATGTCTGGGATTAAAGGGGTTAAGAAGTGAGGTCATCATAAAACAGAGCAGCATGTGCACAGCTGATGAAGCAGACCTCGTTATTTATGGGTCTCATCTTCATCAAGCACTAAATTGATTCGCTTATGTTTATGTGCAAACGTAAGGCTTTTCTTACATTTTTATTGGTAACTGTTTACAATACGCTGTTATTCGTTACCAATAGTTAATGTATTAACTATCATGAACAATGCATTATTTATTAATCTTTAATGTGCATTATTCATGTTAGTTCACAGTGCATTAACTAACACATCTTGTGGTTTTAATTTATTATGCATGTAATAATGCATTAGTGAAATTGACATTAACTATGATTAATAAATACTATTGTTCAGTTTTATTCATGTTTACTAATGTTGATAACTAATGCACCTTATTGTAAAGTTACAAATTAGAGGGTCACCTGCACTATTTATATAAAGTGGCACATTTGGATCAAATTTACATTTACAGATGATATTTAATCATACATTTAGAAAATAATGCAGGTTTTTTTGTCCTCACGATCTAAATGTATGGGCAAAATTCCAATTAATGCATTTATAATATTTTTCAGAAATATATATATTTTTTTGAATATTCTTCGTATTTCCAGACTCATACATATTGACGAATTAGAAAAAAATCTAAATAAAGCCGCTATGATTTTTAAATACTTTTGATGATTTTTAATGATTTTAAAATTTTAATGTAATAATTTTTAAATACTTTAAATTACCCGGGCGCCGCAATGTTGGCTGCCCACTGCTCCAAGTGTGTGCACTTGGATGGGTTAAATGCAGAGAACACATTTCACTGCTCATTATACTCTGTAGAATTGTGTATGTGACAAATAAAGCTCATCTGAGCTTCATTTGTTGTTGTAATACTTAAAATGTAACTTATATGTCCAAACAAACCCAGTGAAAGTGAGGATGCAGTAATGAAACATTGATTTTTAATTAACATTGCGTTTAATTTCTGACATTTATGAAAACGAGGCTGTGAGAGCATGCATTATACTGTTGTTTAACAATGCATTGATTATTTAGCTGATGCAATGACCTCTATACAATGAGTGCCATTATAAAGACTGCAAGTCTGTTTCTCACAGCCTCATTTTCAATCATGCTAAATTCAATATGGCATTAAAACTGATCAAGTTCTGGGGGAAAAATAGGTTTAATAGTGTAACAGAAATGAAATGTCCTCTCTGGAAGTATTCACTTCAGTTGCATTCATAAGTAGGTTTATATGCAAGATGCACGCATTAATATCGGCATGAAACCGAAGCTGTGATAGTCTCTTGTGACTTCATATCTGAGAGAAACAGCTTTGTGAATGGGGGAAATGTAGGACGGGGCTTGGTTTTGTCCATTGGATTGTTGTTATTTGCTATCGCGTCATCAGAGAAGTCATGTCTTTGTCAGTCGATGACTTTAAGGAGTTTGTATCGGACACATAATGAAGCTTCAGTAGTTTGTTTATGCCTTTCTATGATTGTTTACCGTGATGAACCGATCGCTCTCTCACGGTCAGAGAAAGTCATCTCCCTATATGGTTAGAGAGCTTGAGCTTGTATTAGCGAACCTCTCTGATGAAATGCCATGGAGTTAGTGTAGCCCAATCTGAGGATCTCTTTTTCAGCAGTCCTTAAGTCAGTTGTGTTATTTTTAAGCATTAGCAGCAGCGCAAACCGTCAGCAGGAACATATCAAGCTCACATATTGACATTGTATGGAAATAAAAGTGATTTCTGAGTTACTAAAGTTTTAATAACGTAGTATAACATGGTTAGCAGGAAGGGGCCATTGAGAATTAATACAAACTTGATTATTGAAATCTCATTGACATAAGAAAACACTGCAAGAGATTTTTTGGTGCAGAGTGTGTTTTTGTTTTCGTGTAACATTTTAGTATAGTGACCCATTCTCACTAATAACTAGTTGCTATTAGCATCCCTATTATTAACATATTGGCTGTTTATTAGATTATAAAGGATTTATTCAGCATGATCATATTCTACGTAATCCTACCCGATACTTAAACTTAACAAATACCGCACTAACTATTAACAAGCAGCTATTTAGGAGTTAATGGTTTGTTAATAGCGATAATTGGACTTTAAGAGAAAGTATGACCGTTTTTTTCTTTCTTTCGATGTTGGAAATGTACTCTATCCTGAGCTATTAAATCAACATGTAGTCTCTCATAGAGTCCAACCGATATGGGTTTTTTTTTTGGGGGGGGGGGCGATACCGATGTTAGGGAGTAAAAAACAAGTCTGAGATCGATATATCGGCTGATATTCTTGATGTGTATTTTTATGGTTTAATTACATTGTAATAATCAAAATCACTGTTAATCAAACGAATTCATAAAAACAACTATTTTTATAATAATAATAAAACAAATTGTGAAATGCCCCCGCCCCAAAAAGAAAAAAAAAAAGAATTTTTTGGTAATGATTACGCAGAACATGAGGATTCGTTTAAAAAAATATATATTTGCAGTTTAATATTGTCAGACACTAGTTTATATCGCGATTTGATTTAAGTGTACTGACCTTTTTTTTATTAATTAAAAATATAATAAATTCCACGTTATAGAGTCAATTCCGTTTTTATGACTGGATTCTGTGATTTATGTCGCATCGCAGAAGTCATAGACCCTACTAATGGAGCAAACGAGTGTGATAAGCTGATTGAGGGAGTAATAGATTGGGAACATTGTTTATTTACTTCATAGCGTTGCGTCACACCAACTAGGTGACAATATAGCGTTAAATCACCATTCAACAGACTCAAGCCACTTCTTTATAGTCTTGTAAAGAAGCGCAAATGAATTGGACTGAATTGCTCACATTTGTCTGGTGCAAGTTTCATGTTCGACTAAAACCTGATTAAGCGGTTTAATACTAGACTTTGCATGCATGATAACTAGTATTCAGATGTAAATGTGGACCGCGATGTGTGAATGCGGCACTGGATTTGTTCCTGCACTCCTGCTTTATGCAAAATAATGCTAAAAGAATATTAACGGTTCTCGTTCATTTGAATCCCTTTGGTTCATAGTCTCTGTGTCTGCTCTGAGGCAGTCGGGCATGCAGACGCTGGAGCACGTGTCTGTTACGGTGACTATGGCTCATCCGCGGCGCGGGAACGTGGAGATCCGGCTCGTCTGTCCCAGTGGAATGAGCTCTCTAATCGGGGCCCGGAGATCGCTGGATGTGTGAGTGTCCCCACACGTCTGACTCGCATGTCTTCTGAACCCGTGAGACTGTTTTAACGCCTGTTTTGTTGTTTGAGTAGAGATACGACTGGATTCACAGACTGGACGTTTTCCACTGTGCGATGCTGGGGAGAAAGAGCCGAGGGACAGTACAGTCTACAGATCACAGATCATAGTAAGACAACACAGGCTACACATCACGACTCATTTTAAAATGCACTTCATTAGCTGTTTCCCTTAGCATTAGGGCTGTCAAAATGGCTGATAAACTAAATTATTATTATCAATATTCAAATTACGTTCAAATTTAAAAGGCATAATTTCAGTTTGCACTCCTGAGGCCTAATGGTTTCCCGGGGGATGTTTGTAAAGATTGCATGTTTAGTCAAAGCTTTGATGTAAAACCAAACTAGTACCTGAGTATCGATTCTAAAGCAGTACCAAAAAAGTATTACTACACTGCATGCACAAATCATTGTTGCATGTCTTTCAGCTCAAATAACAAGCAAGATGCTTTGCATGACTTGGTATTATTACTGCTGCAACATGCACAACAGAATAAAAATGAAGCAACATAGTTTGTGTTTTTTAATCTGTCAGGTAAACATTATAGTTTGACTGTCACAGTTTGGAAGAGATCAATATCTAGCCACGCAGAATGTGTTTTTACATTGCACTGCACGGCTTTTTCTACATAAATGCATGCTAGATGGATGTGTTTGAGCATTGTGCTCGACGTCTTGTGTCATTTGCAGCGTCTTGTGCTTGATACAGCAGTCTGAAAACACGGCGCTCGAGCTGAAATGAGTTCAACTTTAATAAAACACGCCTTGCGTTTTTCCCCATTCATAGAAAAAACATTCTGTGTGAATGCTCCCTAATGCAGTTAGGCTGAATTGATTCTTAATTGATTATTAGAAAAGTGTGTGCTTATTGCGATCATGCACAGCTGTCGATCTCAGTAATTTGTGATGAGCAAACTAAGGACAGATGCTATTCTCCGGCTTTAGCTCCATGTCGTGTGGCATTGTTTGCAGGCAGTGACTAATTACTAAGTAATTAGTTACTGTAATGGAATTACTCTTATTTTTTCTGTATTTTATTTAGTTACTACTTATGTAATTGAACTTAATATTGTGTATAGAACATTTTTACACAATGGAATAATGGATTTAACATTAAAATGTAAAGTTTAACCTTAAAATGCATGCTTTTTATGCACCTTTCTAATCTTAAATACTTTGGGGAGTAATTAAGAATATATAAGTCTCGCTATTAACTTGTTGGTTATTAGCATGAATATTACTGGGATATTGGCAATTTATTATTATTTAAAAAGCACATGTCTTATTCTGCAAGGCCTTATTTTAAATCCTTAATCAATTCTTAAACTTTACAACTACTTTACTAAGTATTAATAAGCAGTAATTATATTTAGGCATAGTTAATAATTAGTTAATAGAGAATTTGACTCTAATCTAAAAAGTGACCAGAATAATTATGTAGTTACTTGAAATAATTAAAAGTCTGTCCTCGTATCATTAACTTGTCGAGGTTTATATAGGGTGTAGAAAGTAATTAGTAATAAGTAATTAAACACTTTTTGGAGAGAGTAATTGTGACCCTCTCTGTAAAAACCAGGCTAAAGTCTAAAAATCGAATTCTGAGATAACGAGCATCAAAGTTTGATTACAAGCATTAATTTCACTATGATTTCAATCTTTGACATGGTCAATATTAAAGATACCAAGAATATATTTTTAATAATATTCTTAACAATATGTGGAATGATTTAATGCAGAAAATAGTCAATCTTTAGCTGGGTTTTCACAGAAAGGGTCACAATTTGTACAAGTAATTTAATTACACTGTTGAAGATGTAACTAGTAATTAATAACTGTTTTAGAGCAACTTACCCAACACTGTTTGTGCGGTGAAATCGGCAAGTTAATTTCTCTTCTGTAGCACAGATGCTGGTACAGCGATGAAAACAAAGAAAGAATAGCGTGGCGTCTGTGTTTCTGTGTTTCAGAAGAGTCGACTCTGTCCTCGGGGGTCCTGAAGCACTGGAAACTCACTCTGTACGGCTCGTCTCTGTCTCATCAGCAGGTGGACGAGAGGCGGAGGTGAGCAGGGAGGGGGAGGGGGGCTTTTTCCAGCATAAAAACTTTCATTTAATTTACCTTTTAATGAATGACAATTATGTGTGTATGTGATATGATGAGGATAGTTGTACTCATATGAAACGGTCAGATGCTGATGAAGTGACTCTCAGAGCAGTTCTGGAGATGTTGTTTATGTAGTTATGTCCTCATTAGTGAGGTGGCAGATGCTAATATCACCAGAAATATCACCGGAAGCTTCTGTATGAGTAGTTAACAAACCCGCGCGTCTGCGCCATACATTAACACAGAGACACAGGCGGAAGTCAATTAAATTGTCGTTTTGCGGCTTAATATTTACAAATACGAGTCTGTGTCTGTCTGTGTGTGTGTGTGTCTGTTGTTTGTCTGTCTGTGTGTGTGTGTGTCTGTCTGTCTGTGTCTGTCTGTGTGTGTGTCTGTGTGTGTCTGTGTGTGTGTGTGTGTGTGTGTGTGTGTCTGTGTGTGTGTGTGTGTGTCTGTCTGTCTGTCTGTCTGTGTGTGTCTGTGTGTCTTTGTTTCTGTCTGTGTGTGTGTGTGTGTGTGTGTGTCTTTGTGTTGTGTGTGTGTGTGTGTGTGTGTGTGTGTGTTGTCTGTCTGTCTATGTGTCTGTGTGTGTGTGTGTGTGTGTCTTTTGTTTCTGTCTGTGTGTGTGTCTGTTTGTGTCTTTGTTTCTGTGTGTGTGTGTGTGTGTGTGTGTGTGTGTGTGTGTGTGTGTGTGTGTGTGTGTGTGTGTGTGTGTGTGTGTGTGGGCTGTGCTGAACTCCACTGTGCGTGATATAGAGAGCGCGAGATCATGTAACGTAGAGACAGAAATTACATGTCGTCGTGTAAATAAGATAAATAATATAAGGCTATTTAGTTTGTTTAATAAAAGAACAAGATATAGCCCTGTTCTATAGTAAAGGTAACATTAAATTACTTATTTTGTGATCTGGCGCTATAGAGAAAATTAAATTAACTTGACCCTCAAGGGGGGAGGGGGGTGCCATTGGGGGGGGGCACCCCTCTAATATAATGGTAGGGGAAACACTGGTGAGCCATAGAGGACTGATACTCCTTGCATTTACTTGAGGATATTTTACACTGTAAAAAGTGATAAGTTGACTTAAAAATGTTTTATTTATTATTATTTACTTAATAATTTTAAGGCCAATTTTTTAAGTTAAGTCAACTTATCACTTTTTACGGTGTAGATGTTGAAGAAATAATAAATGCTCCGAATGGTCTGTTAAATATATTGTTGAGCTTTAGAGGTATAATCGGTAATACTTCATTTTAGGGTTCAGTTATCACTATTAACTAGTTGCATATTACTTAGTGCTGTCAAGCGATTAACCGCATGCAAAATAATAGTTTTTGTTTACATAATAAATGTATGTGTACTGTGTTTATTTATTATGTATATATAAATACACACACATTCAGTATATATTTAAGAAAAATATGCTGTTTATATATTGAATATATTTATATATAATATAAAATCGTATACATGTGAATATTTTCAAACTATATACTCAATGTGTGTGTATTTATATATACTTAATAAATGTATGTGTGCAGTGTTTATTTATTATGTAAACAAAAACTATTATTTTGCATGCGACTAATCGTTTGACAGCATTAAGGATGTTGACTGTTAATTAGTTCTTATAAAGCACATATTAATGCCTTATTCTGCATGATCATATTTTGGATCCTTAATTCACCCCATACCTAAACTTACCAACTACCTTACTAACTATTAATACAAAGGAAATTAGGAGTTTATTGAGGCAAAAGTTGTAGTTAATAGTGAACAAGTGACCCTGGAGCACAAAACCAGTCTTAAGTGTCAATTTTTCTAAATTTATATGTATGCATCATCTGAAAGCTGAATACATAATATTTCCATTGATGTATGTTTTGTTATGATAGGACAATATTTGAGAATCTGAGGGTGCCAAAAAATCTAAATATTGAGAAAATCACCTTTAAAGTTGTTCAAATGAAGTTCTTAGCAATGCATATTACTAATCAAAAATTAAGTTTTGATATATTTATGATAGGAAATTTACTAAACATCTTCATGGAACATGATCTTAATATCCTAATGATTTTTGGTATAAAATAAAAATGTATAATTGTGACCCATACAATGTATTGTTGTCTATTGCTTTGACGTAAGACTGGTTTTGTGCATACATGTGTTAATGACATGCTAAAGTGTTTCATATGATCGTCACTGAATCTGTTTCCCAGTTGAGTGTTAATATGCGATGTGTGTGTGTGTTTGTTTGAATTGTCAGGGTTGTTGAAGACGCCATGAGTGGACAGTATCTGAACAGCACTTTTGCTCTTCCCTGCCCTCCTGGTATCGACGTTCCTCCTGAAACCGTGAGCCCGTTCACCTCGAACAGCCTGAAGGTGTGTCTTCTTGAAAACACGGTCACGTGCTCAACTACTGTATGGCTTAATACAATACAGTTCGTCCACGGGTCAACACGTACCTCGGTTTTTAACCATGGTTTTCGGTTCGGTTCTGATAGCTTGGCACATTAGTGCAACAAAAAAACTCCTGTACACTGGACAAAGCGTGGATTATTTTATGTCTGCTTAACATTTCTTTTGAATAGAGGTATTATATTTCCCAAAATAGGATGGATTGGCCATTATTGTGCGCTATAGACACATGTACTGTGTTTTATTCAAACTGGACGCACGCAGAAAACCCACACATGCATCACAGAAGTAATCAAATTAATGATGTTCCAGGAAATCCCTAATATGGATAAAAGCATTGCTATTGCTAAAAATGGAATAAAAAATAAGATATAAGATATAACGTTAAACGCTTTGAATGATGAAATGTAAGGACGATAAACACTCGCCTGCGACAATATATGGTTGATCTGTGTTCAAGCCATCTCAGGTGTTTTCATAATGATTAACTAATAAGTCTATTTCTAATCACATAGCCTTTATTACAGTATATCATTTATTTTCTGCCTCATTCTGTGATAAGAAGCCACATCAGATCACAAAATGAACTTATTTCAAACACTTTTTGAACAGTAGTCTCTTCTGCTCACGAGTCTGCATTTATTTGATCCAAAATGCAGCAAAAACTGTACATTTGTGAAATATTGTTTTACTATGTTTTCCATTTGAATATGTTTTAAAATGTAATTTATTTCTGTCATTTCAAAGCTGACTATTTAGCATCATTACTCCAGTCACACGATCCTTCAGAAATCATTCTAAATCTGCTCAAAAACATATTATTATCATTATTAATTATCTTGAAAACAGCAGAGTAGATTTTCTTTCAGGTTTCTTTGATGAATAAAGAGTTCAGAAGAACAGCATTTATCTGAAATAGAAATATTTTGGGGCATCATAAATGTCTTTATCAGCAATTTAAAGCATCCTTGCTTAATAAGTGTTCACTTCTATAATTTTTTAAAAATTTGGAAATGCTATTTTGATTGGTATAGTCAAGTTACCTCCATTTATATAGTGCTTTAAACAATACAGATTGTGTCAAAGCAACTTTACAATATAAAAATAGTGTCAATAATGTAAAGTGACAAGATTAAACAGTCACTTTTTAGTTTTTTAATAATCTTACGAAAGCTTTTAAGTTCAGATAAATGCTGATGTTTCTATTCAAAGAATGTACTCCACTGATTTAAACATTGATGATGTTGATAATAAAGCATGTAGTGTGAATGCACGAGTACCCAGTGGCTGATGGTGAAGGTGTTGTTTTGTGCTCTGCAGTCTCTCCTGCTGCTGGGCTGCTTCGCTCTCTTCTGGTCGCTCTATTACACTCTGGAGACGACCCTCACTCACTGGGACTGGCGCGGGTGCAGTATGAGCCGGACCGGACGCCACCGAGGCTTTCAGGCCGTATCCACGCGTCTAGAGGACAGTCAGGTGGTGGAAATCCAGCCAGAGATGGACGATGAGACTAAAGTCCCGCTCATTGCTGCTGATGAGGACACGTAGCACTCGGAGAAAACCGGTTCTCTCTTTGTCTCCACTTTTTTTGTTTGAAATTTCAGGTTGCGCTTCGATTTTGTTTGGGCATGTGAGCAAATGCTCTATTTTGGGTTGCCTTTGATTTATTTGCTGATGTGTTCATGAGAATATATATATATATATATATTGATTGGATGATTGTGAGAGAATGTGATGTGATTGGCTGATATTTTACGGAGTTTAATATAATGTTTTTTTTTATCGTGATGCATTGAATGTGTCACTATTAGGTCTATTAGGTATAAATACCTCTGACACTTGAATCTTGACAGACAGAAAGAGATTGTTTAAACTGGAGGTCTGCAGACGTTTTACTGAATCTAGCCTTTTTTTTCTTTATTTTTTTACTGAAGTGTGGTATTCTTGTGAACCAGAACTCAGATAGGGTTTGAATAAATGAAAAAGGGAATCTGTTGTACTATCTCTGTGATCTGTGCATGGGTTACGGTATTGTGTGATTGTAGACGAGCTCTTAAAATCAACACAATGTCGATCGCAAGCCAATTCATTTCTGTAATGAGGCGAGTGAAGCTGATTATGAGGAACTGATTGGTTGCTAAGAAGTCTTTCTGTATGACAGGTAGTGAAATATAAGCTTGATCAGTGAAATCGGCCTAAAAGACAAGAATAGAGATGCTCCGATTGCAATTTTCTTGGTCGATTATGTTTTTTTTTATCAGCCAATACAGATTTTTGCCGATACCGATTTTCTTCCTAAGAACTATAATTTACAGCATACGCAAAGAAAAAACGAAACTGTTATCAATGCAAAAACAAATATTTACATAAAAATGTATCAAGCATTACAATTCCTCCAATCTGGACTAAGTTACAGATATTCTCTATAAATGCATTTACACTGCAAGATTTCATAAATAATTTAATACGATTAATGTTTTAAATATTTTTTAAACATACAAATAAGAAATGTTGGGAAAAATGCGATGATGCTTTTAAATATGAAACCAAACCACCAGTAGGTGGCAGCAAATGACTGAGATTTGTTCAAACGGCTGATTCGTTCAGAAACGAGGGTCTGTCTTTATGAATGAGTCACTGAATCACTCGATTCGTTTAAAAACACGGATTCATTCAGTAACGAAACACCGCTGTGTTGCTCGGAGACACGGAGCAGGTCTGCTGTGGCTTTCATTGGAACTATTTTCGTCGGTGAAATTGAGCAAAAACAGTCAATATTGTGTCTAAAATGTCAGTCACTTTTTTATTGAACTATGAAATCAGCATCACATTGCAATCACGTTGATATTCGGGTAAAGCATCTTGGTCGTGCAATGCTGCATACCTAAATCATATATCATATTTTTTTACTACCGCAGAATAAGCCAGGCTTATTTCAGTTAGTCTGACTTACTTTGAACCAAATCAGCTGACAACGAGTCAGACTAATTGATATAAGCCTGGCTTATTTGGTACAGTTGTTTTATGAGACGGCCCCTGAAGAGCTTGATTAGCTGGATCAGGTGTGTTTGGTTAGGGTTGGAGCTAAACTGTGCACAGCTGTGAACCGAGTTTGAGATTCTATACGTTTCTCTATACGCTGTTGCACTCATTTGATTTGATTTCTGCACGAGTCTGTCTCACACTCACTAAGGGTGAATCCCATTTATCTGTCTTACCCTTTCCTCTTCGCCTACCCCTTGGTCTTACCCCTAGCCCTTGTCCCTCGAAACCGAGTGCTAAGCGCTAGGGGTGAAAACATATCCCTGTGAAATGAGACGACACTTGGTTACTGTTACGTCATCATACATCGTCGCTAGCTGGCTGCTACGTCACCAGGACAAGTGTTGATCACAAACTCTCCGTCTGCAAGTGTGTGTTTGTCGACTGCGTGGGTTTTAGTGATGTTTTCTCTAGTCAGAGAAATGCGGGACTCTTGTGCAAATCAGCAATGTAATGTTAGCGTGGAAAAATAGCGATTTTTAAAAATGTTTCAATTAAGAACATGGTTGCAAATATATGGCCGCAGTGTGTTCTGGGTACCCATTGCTTTCAAGTAAGCTCGCGGAAATGCTTGGTTTTAAGGGGTATCTACCCCTTCCCCTTAGCCCTACCCCTCGATCAAAACCAGAATTGGGACAGCGCTTACTCTCACGTGAACGCGCAAAACTAAGGGGAAGGGGTAAGACAGAGAATTGGGATTCACCCTAAGACTGCACAAGCCTCATCTGGCATGACATCAATGCATTATAAGTCGCCGTAAGCGTGACTTATAAAACATACACTACAATAAGAGCAGGAATGTGTATTGAAACACTCAATTCTACTGTTCAACAAAGAACGTTTTAATCACACCAAGCATGTTTCACAAGTTGTCATTGACACTGGGAATGGAGTTCGTCGTTCTTTATGTGTATTACACTGTGGTTCTGGTCGGGTGACGGGAGGACGTGGCGAGTGATTGGCTCATGGGTTCATGATCTGTCGAGGTCTACCATAGCCTGTTGTGCCCGACTGGGACGCCCCTCTATTGGATCCCATCTGCAGACCGATGACGTTCTTCCCTTCTTTCATCTGGTCCTCAGAGAAATCTCTCCGGTTCTCCTGAGCTTTCCTGCAAGCAGACAGAGGCCAGATATTTAACATATCAACAGTAATACAATATTGATTTGATCTATGGGTCACGTGTGATCGCTGGGACTCACTTGAAGAAGCAGTTGGGATCTCCACGGAAGCAGCCGTCATCTTTCGTAACGGCGATGCTGCCGAGAGACATGAGTGTCCTCTGCACCGCGGCCAAGTCCTTTCCTGACAGCAGCAGGGTTCAAGCACAGCTCATTTACACAAGCTATAAAGATATTAACTGCTTTGAGTGTCTTTCATATGGGCTCTAGCTGGGAGTCGGTCTACAGGGATTCCTTCATGTGTCCAAATTAGATGTTGAATGTTTGTTGGAACCATAGTCTATGGTAAATATGTCCAGTGGTAAATATTAAAAAATATATTTTGAATTATGGATGCAAGTCAAGGGTTATTATTGTGTTTTGAATGTCACATCAGTCCCTGAACAGCTAAAACATTTGTTACAGTAGCATTATTGATAATTGTACATTATCCTGTGTCAGAAATCAGGATATAGAAATCAGTTTGGAGAGTATTTTTTCATATTCAACCTGTTAAGTGTTTTATTTCAACTCTGGTTTAAAATACTCTACAACTGGGTTGTTGGGATCATTTAATTTGAAAGGTTATTGTTGAACTTATAAGAAATCATATTTTCCACACTTCAGGCCCAAAGTATCAAGTAATGTTTTTTTCTAATAGTGTATTATTATTATTATTATTAATGTACTATTAGTTATTGTTACTGATTCTAAACCTAAAGCATTATTATGTTTACCCTATTACAAAAGTAAAAGCAATTGAAAAAAGGCAAGTAGCTTTAAAAAAAATCTAACATATTAAAGGAAAAGTTAACCCAAAAATTTGTTTAAAATGTGTCTCTGCATTAGTGTCTCAGCAATGGATGCACTGCAGTGAATGGGTGCCATCAGAATGAGAGCTGATAAAAACATCACAGCACTCCAGTCCATCAGTTATCATCTGGAGAAGACAAAAGATGAAACAAATCCAGCACGAAGACGTTTTAACTAAAATACCATTGAGTCCATAATCCATAATTAAGCTTCCTCTGGTGAAAAAGTGCATCTGCTACATATTTGTTGTCTCTCGCATCAAAATCCAGCTGCATATTTGTTTAGAGCTGTTTTGGCATCTGTGCAGATTTCTGACCTGATTCAGGTATTTTAGTTAAAACCAGAACACTGTTTCTGGAGGAAGCGTTATTATGGACTCTATGGTATTTTAGTTAAAACTCTTAATGCTGGATTAGTGTAATCTTTTATCTTCTCCAGATGTTAACTGATGGACTGGAGTGCTGTGATGTTTTTATCCCTCGTTCTGTTCATGTTTCTTTTGTTGAACTCACCCTCCCACAGATCTACGGTCTGAAACATGTCGGTTTTGATGACGCCGTATTGCTCCGCAGCGTTGAGGAACTGTGAGATCTGCTCCATCTGTTTGAAGGCCATGCTGGAGCTCTGGATCTTCTTCACAGGCTTGTTCTTACACAGAGTATTAATGAGCTCGCACAAAACCTGAGAGCAGTACAGAAAACACGATTACTTTCCATTATGAATCACGTTCTAATAACACTGAGTGACCAAATCATGCAGATACTTGTGTGGTTTAATGTTGTATCTGTGTCACTCAACAGAAATGTTATGACATTTTACTTGGTCTTAGCATTTATTGTGCCAAGTTTGGAGTTACTACTTTAATTTTTTTACTGAATAGCCTAGGTTTAGCTATCAGCTAGTTTTTTTATTCATTTATAATTTTGTCAAAACACTAATTTTACCGCTTTCATTGGTTCTTCATGAAATGTGATCAGTTGGTCTGTTAAAAAAGACTGCATGACCATATTCTGCATCTCTTATCCTACCCAGTATCTAAACTTAACAACTACTTTATTAACTATTAGTAAGCAGCAAATGGGTATTTTATTGAGGTAAACGTTGTATTTAATGGTTTGTTAATTGCAAGAATTGGACCTTAAAACAAAATGTGATTTTCATGTTAGTAATGTATTATGATGATCAAGTTATTTATCATTTCCATACCATGTAATGGGAGTACAATATCGGTTTGGTGTTTAACATTTGTAAAAAAAAAAAAACCTTTTCAAATATAGGTGAGCTAATCATCAGCGATGCTTTACCACAGGCAGAAACTGCAGGAGATACTACGGGTGTGATATATTCCTGTTTGTGGCAGTCGTTGGCAGCGTGGTCAAAGCGCTCATACTGTTGGAAATCCCTCTGCACTCTTTCGGGTCATGAGTGTTTGCCCCTCAACCTGTACACTTCACCCGAAGTTGCCGCGAGCTCCAGATAAGCCTTCACCTGCAGAAGGGGTCCAACTGTGATCTCTCATTAAACACAACCACCTTGAGCGGCCACTGGGCAGGGTACCATCAGTTCTTCTTAACTTGGTAGTCTTGTCTCCTTGCTTTAGGAAACTGACTCATCTGGGTGGTGGTGCCTGTATTGGCTTTGACCCTCTGGAAGTCTGTCAATTTGGCAATTTTAATAAGAACCTTGTCATGCCTCCATCTATAGCAACCTTCTCCCATTGCGTTTGGACCTCCTGCTTGCAGCATCATGGCCCCAGACCTTTAGGTTGTTTGGAGTTGGTAATCGGTCAGCTACAGCATGCAAGAGGAAGGTCAGTTTGCCTTGGTCAGCACTCCAGAGTTCCCTCCAGGACAGCAAGCGCTCGAGGACCTGATCCCACTGCATCCACTGCCCCTGAGAGGAGAACCCTACTGTTTTTACAAGCTGGCCTCTCGGACCCTCTGCACCACAAGTGCAAATGCACCCCCACGGAGGCTACTACACACACTAGATTAACTATGACAGAGGGACCAAACAGCGAAGCTTTATTTCCACCAGAGAAATGTATGAAGGTAATAGTGTAAGCACATTTTGGGTACACCAAGAATGACACCAAGAATGTTGCCATAAAAATGCTGCTAAAAGAGTGAATACATAAGGGATAATGCATGGCTAGCTGTGCATTAAATGATTTTAAATGTACGAAGTGAAGGCAAGAACCACCTGACGAGAAGAAATAGTGCAGTACGATCACATTTATTTGAATTAATTCATTCAATCATTTAGCTACTTGAATTAATTATTGAGAGAGAGGTGACAGCTGCGTGTGTGAACTACCTGCGTCTGCATGTCTCTCTACAAACAATGAAGCTGTGTTACTTCAAACACAGAGGTTTTACCTCCTCGTTGCGGATGAATATAATGCACCGATCCTGTAAGCTATTTTATTAAATTAATAAAAAGTCACAGGGCATCGTTGACGCAAGTTTCTGTACTCCTGAATGTTTGTGTGTGCGGCGCAATCTGTGATCTCACAAACCACAATAATAGACAATTCAGATGAATTATTAAAATTAATATGTATGGATGACAGTTGTTTACGATAACAGTTCAGTTAGTTCCCATCATTAGTAACATTAGTTTCCCCTGGGGGATAAATACAGTTAATATTAGTCTTATATTAATAATAATACTTCATTAACATTGTGATTTATTATCCCTGTTATAGTTTTATTTAAAAGTCAAACATCAAGTAGATATATTTTTCACCATGTTTCCAAGTTATATATCTCATGTCCAAAATACATGTGGAAGGAATACTTTTGTGATCTATTTCCGTTGGTTATATTCATGGATGTTTACAGAGCAGAGGTCACCGGTTTAATTCCAATGGGAGAGATGGAGTTTTGTTTGTATTTATTATTATTATTTTGTGCTGTATTATGAATATTTATGATTCACCCAACAGCTGGTCTCCGGGAAAAGGGTCTTTAGACATGCTGCTTAATTTTTCTGGATTCAGCTACAACATAATGTGTTCAAGAGTTGATCTTGTTAAAATAATTCAAGGTGATTTTAAATGATTTGTTTTTTGGTTTATCTGATTGTAGCTGTTTAATTTGCATCTGATTGTAACGGACTGATGATTTATGAGATGACTTACATACAGTGGTGGCCGAAAGAACACACAACAGATCTGAAAATATTGAATTTTTTTTGCCTCCAAAACATGACTTCATAATGTTAATGCAGCATGGTTGCTCTGAGCACAGCAGATATCAGATGAAGTGTGTCGTATTGTTTTGATCCACTTCTAACTGTAATATTTGATATGTCCATCTGTTGCAGTGATCACAGCAGCGCATCTCTCTGGTATAGAGATGATATATTTCCTGAGGACTTCAACATTAATGTGATCCCGTGTCTTCTGCAGCTCACGCACATGTACAATAGATCTGTGCAGTTTATTTTTTAACTCGCCCCAAGTTTGCTGGATGGGGTTGAGGTGCCAGTCCTGCATTTATTAATGCTCCAGTAGATTACATCCATCACGGGTAGTTCTGGCAATAGTTTGTTTTAGGGGTATTGTAATGGCCAAGTCAACACAAACAACTGAAACCCGTTAAATATGCCAAGCGTTAACTATTTTGGCCACCACATAACATTTATGTATGTCTTTTCTTGAAGCATTATTTTTATGAAACTTCAAGTGTTGCTTGTCTTGGCCAGGACACTCTTGCAAAAGTGATTTTTAAATCTCAAGGTTTTTTATTTTCTTGGTTGAAGAAAGAAAAAAGAATGAATGAATAAATAAAATGCTGTCAAAGTCTGTTTCTTGGCAGTCGTGTCTTTAAAGTAAAGAACATGTTGCTTGCGTGATTGCCGTGTGAACACCACACATGCATGACTTACACATCCGTCTTTGAGCCAGGCCTGGAAACCCAGTTTTCCAGCCTCCGGTCTCTCAACACCAGAGCCGCACTGAGTCACGATCCACTCCACCAAACGCACCTCCAGCTCAGGGTCGTACTTCTGCTCGATTTTATCCTGCACCTGGCGGCTCATCCCGTAAGATGGACCCTTGTTTGCCATGCTTGAAGCTCCCTGCGTAGAAGAGCAGTCAATATGTTAAGTCTCATAATATGTCAGATTTATTATAATCTTGTATTGTTTTTGTTCCAGTCTGAAATGGTCCTCTGTGAAATGTTACTAGACATTTTTAACACGAATAATGTGTTGTTGTGTAAACATACAAAACAAGAACACAGTTTTTCATTATTTCACCTGTCCTGAAATCCTCTTCTCCTGCAAACAAACTTGTATCCATTGAAATTAAGCTAATCACCATCAGAATAAAGTGGAAAAAGCCAATGATGCAATTGGAAGCAGCCAAAGTACAAATCATGCTTATAAATGTTGCGCAGTGTAAACAGTCCAACATGTGTAATAGCAAACAGTTCAGCTCAATTATATAAAATATGTTATGTCAAATAGATAACTTGAGCTAAACTGTTATACAAAAAGCAACCGCAGAGGCTGAGATATTCACATGTTCATATAGTGCTCGAGTGGAGGTGGATGGAGAAATCAGTACTGTACAGCTGAATAAGAGCGGATCAGATGAACATGTTCCTCCAGAAAACACCATCAGTTATATTGTAACACCATCAAAGCGAAGCTCACATCACACACACACACACACTCAAAGAGAGCAGCACCTTCACCTGTGCTGCCATTCTGTGCTTTACACGTTCCTCTGAAGCCCCAACCTTAAGGAATGAGTTTAAAGTCATGCATTACATCTGCACCTTTTTGTTCAATTCATTCATTCATTTATAAAACAATATTATTTATTTCAGAACAAAAAATAATGTATTTGCTAAAATTTGTATGTATTTTTTTATTTTAGATTAAATTATATAATAAAAAGTACAATATACCAGTATAAATGTGTCAAATGTTAATGGTTTCTGGTTTTACAAAACATTATATATTAGACTACACTTAAAGTACTTGTATTTTCTAATGCTATGACATTTACACGATTGTAAGTGTCATTTAAAGAGATATTTCACCCCAAAATGCAAAATGAAAATCCTGTCCACAATTTACTCCACATTTACTCACATTGACTTCCATTGTACCCCCCCCCCCCCCAAACTATGGAAGTCAATGGGGACCAGAAACTGCTTGATTTCTGCCATTCTTCAAAACATCTTCTTTTGTCTTCAACAGAAAAATGAAACTCATACTGGTTTGGAATAACTCCAGGGTGAGTAAATGATGAAAGAATCCAGAATGACAGAATACGTTTCCATATAGTTTTATATTTCAATATTGCATTAGTCATTTGTAATAATCTACACCTAATATGAGCATTTATCCTCAAAGTTCATGCTGGCTTGTTCACAAAGCTCACTGATTAGTTAATTAATCCTCCACTTTATCTATCTACAGTATCAACCAGACTAATAAATGCCATAATAAACATATAAATAATGTATATATTTAGTTTAGTTTTGTTCTGCATCAATGATAATGCAGGGGGACTGAAATAGACAAGGTCTGCATTAAATGTTTATGAAGAAAGATATACATGTTTAATACAAATGCTGTAATTAAAATGCATAAGTGTACAACAAAGAAGAATCTCCCACTACACATCAAAATGTCAAATATTACAGAAATGCTGACGTGAACTTGATAACGACTTGCAATCAAAGAGTCATGAAATATACTAAGTTTAAGCTGGTCATTTTTGAAAGATAGTATTATGTATTGTAGAACTGCATGGATTATTACTTTACATCATTTAAAAGCGATAGGATTAGAAAGCATATGAAAAACATACTTACTTTAGTGAAAATGAAGATGACTTTGTCGTTCGTACAGTCACCAGTCTCCCTAAAGCTTTATGTTCAGCAGACTCGCCTCTATCGCTGTTTCAGGACGAGATGTCTTTTCCATCAGAGAAATAAGAAATGAGGCATTCGGTAAGAGTGGCCAGAGAAAAGGATATTGATGCCTTTAAAGGACATGCTGTTTTTCTCAAGCCTACCCTCCTCTCTGTTAAAGCAATGCCTTATTTGGGAAGAGGCTTGGATGAGGACAGGAATCAAGCCAAGAGTCTGTCGTTTGGTCCGAGAGCAGAATTCCCCAAATACCACATCACTGCATCAGAGGAAGACTCGAGGTGGAGTTTAGACAGGGACATGCATGGGATAGTTTGACAGATGGACTGTATAGATTACATGAATACACAGTGAGCACGCTCCGTCAGCGGTATACGGTGTATGAGGTATTTCCATGCAGAAGGGGAATAAGAGAGAGCTGAAGCGAGATGATTTACTGAACTTAGGAAGCAACCGCTAACAAGGCCTTGTATGTACACAATACTCCCCAGTGTGTGTAATGTGGAAAGCATGCAATGTTACTCTCTTTTAGTCACTTTATTTTCAGGTCCAATATTAAAGAACTATTAACTATGACTTTCGCCGCAATAAACTCCCAATTTGTGGGTATTAGTAGTTAGTAAGGAAGTGAATTTAAGGGATCTAAAATATGGTCATGCAGAATAAGGCATTAATACGTGCTTTATAAGCAGACAGCTAGTAACATGCATGCTAGTTAACCATGAGAATTGGTCCTTAAAATAAAATATCACCTGTGTTTTTTAACAGAGGGGTTTATTTAATCGACCATTACTTTTAATGCAAACTGTATCTTGTCATATTTGTGTGCTTCTTTATAAAGATTGATTTTGCTGAAAAAATTGCCGATTGTGAAACACTTATTCACTATTAACTACGACTTTTCCTTCAGTAAACTCCTAATGTGCTGCTTATTAATAGTTAGTAAGGTAGTTGTTAAGTTTAGGTGTTAGGTAGGACTGGGGATGTAGAATAAGGCATTAATATGTGCTTAGTTACTACAAATAAATGTCTAATATTCTAGTAATATGCATGCTAATAAGCAACTAGTTAAGAAACCCAAAAATAAAGTGTTACCAAAAAATATATGGATCACAGTGAAACTCCTGAAAACTTTCCAAATGACCTTTATGTATACAGATATTATTATTATATCCTAGACTTTCATTCGGAAATATACAAATCTAACATAAAATTATACTCTGTCTAAAACAATATTAGTTAAATGTAATAATCAGGAACAATTTGCATTGTATTATATGAAAGTGATTTCTCTACATTCCACAACGTGAGATGCAAAAAATAAAATTCAGATGCAAAATGTGTATCCTATGTGTAGGTTCAGTCATTTAATTTTTATGGCTAGGAATAGGTTATTTTAATTGTCATTAAAGTGAAATAACTGGTTTTATATTTTTATTCAGTATATAAAAAGATGTCAATAAACTAGAAGGAATAAACACCACAGAAAACTCTTAAAGTCACCTTTATTCATAAAGCCATACACTGTCTTGCAAGGGTAGGGTACTTTATGACAATTGTATTTGAAGACTGACCAGATTCCCAGCCAGATATCTTGTTTTTCATTGATTTAATCTCTGATGAAGATAGCTGTATGCGTGTAGAGTTATTGCTCAGAGACGGGATAGAGCAGGTATCCGCTGAAGGTGTTCTGGCCCTGGGTGTCTCCACACAGCTGTCTGCCTGACAGCAGCTCCACATACACCTGACAGCCTCGTCTGAGCTGCAGAAGAACCGTCTGAGAGCTGCTGTCCTCCGAATCCTCACGGTTATCTTCCCAGGACGAGGCGATCAGCTGGCCGTTCTTCATCAGCTGCACCTTCTGGTAGAGCCGCTGACCGGCACGGCCGACGCTGGAGTACGCCGTGAAGGAGAAGGAGTAGAGGCCAGCGCGAGGAGCCGTGAACGTGCCTGTGAAGAATCAGATGTCTGCTTGGATGATTCTGTTCAAACTTAATGTGAGAAGCTGGCTGTGCAAGGACCACTTGAACTGCATGCAATGCATGAGTCTAACCAGGAGATTAGTTTAGCCTACAGTCTTAAAAATAACGGTGCTTCAGCGATGCCACAGAAGAACCATTTTTGGTTCCACAAAGAGCCATTCAGTCAAAGGTTCTTCTCACCTTTTTATAATCTGAAGATCTTTCTCCACAAAGAAAAATAAATGTTCTTTAGATGTTGAAGGTTCTTTATGGAACCATTTAGACAAAATGGTTATTTTATGACATCATGAAACGCATTGAAATGTGACGCTGGAGCACAAAACCATAAGGGTCACATTTCCGAAATTGAAATTTATGCATCATCTGAAAGCTGAATAAATAACATTTTCATTGATGTATGGTTTGTTATGATTGGACAATATTTGTAAATCTGGAATCTGAGGGTGCAAAAAAAATCTAAATATTGAGAAAATCATCTTTAAAGTTGTTCAAATTAAGTTCTTAGCAATGCATATTAATAATCAAAAATTATGTTTTGATATATTTATGGTAATAATTTTACATGGAACATGATCTTAATATCCTAATGATTTTTGTCATAAAATAAAAATGTTTAATTTTGACCCATACAATGTATTTTTGGATATTGCTACAAATATACCCCAGCGACTCAAGACTGGTTTTGTGCTCCAGGGACACATATAAGATGTAGTTTTAATCAGTTGCATTGCATATACTTGACTTCATCATGACTTAAATTAAATATAAACAAAACTCTTAGTATGCCCCCCCCCCCCTTAAAACTGTTATGCATTACTCCACAGGTAGACTTTATAATATCTGGGCAAAAGCTGCAGTATTTTTTTGTATTTTTATAGTTCAAGTATCTGGGTGATTCACTGTAATCTGTCCTTGTAAACTAATGTAAAATAAAATAAAATAAAATAATTTCATATTTATTAGAAAGTAACTGACCTTTGATACAGCTATGATGAATATGAATGCCATTATTATAAGAATCACAGGTAAGCAAATCAACAATGAAGCCACATTAATTATTTTTATATTAAAAAAACACTCAAAGTTTTAGACCAGAAGCTTACCAGCTTTCATATGACAGCTGCCGTTTTTTAAATACATTTTTCATAGCTGTCATATTAAACAACTAAGTCGAACTGCATCTTACCCGTGAAATATTATTATGTTATGTGTTATCAAAATACTGTCATCAGTGTTAAAACAAAACTTTCAGATCTTTTATGCATCATTTACATCGCTTGGATTAGGTGTAACTTTTTTGAAAAATACAAATACTTTCATAAATCCGATAATTTACATCAAAACAGCTTAACGAATGATTTAGACAAAAGCTTATTCTGCGTCTGTTTCATAGACTAGTGTGATTATAATCTCCTGTTTTCCACTCATTTCCAGACATTCTGCCGCATTGGCGCAGTGTACTGTGGCCTTCTTACCCAGCGCAGGATTGTATCCATTGCCCTGATTGAGGGAGATAGACTGGTAAGAGATGGACACGTTGCTGGTAAACGGCCCAAGACATCCACTCATTGGAAGCATCGCAGCAGTGAAGGATATTTTGCATCCAGCTTCAGGAAGGGACAGAAAGCAAGGAAAATGTAACTGTTCAAATGTTTTTTTTTTTTTTTCAAAATGAGAAGCAAATACAGCGGGTGAAATAAGTATTGAACACGTCACTGTTTTTATCAGTAAATATGTTTCTAAAGGTGCTGTTGACTTGACATTTCCACCAGATATCGGTAACAACCCAAGCAATCGAATGAGAATGAAACGGGGAACAAGTATTGAACACGCTTACTGAAATGTATTTAATGCTTCGTACAAAGCCTTTGTTGGTGATGACCGCTTCTGCAGAGAAACTATCGCATGCACTGCTCAGGTGTGTGATCTGTGACCTCTTCTATGACCTCTGACCTCTAGTTCTTATCTTCTATTGGATTCAAGTCATGTGATTGATCTAGTCTCTGAAACCAGTGGCTGTGTTTGGATCATCTTCATCATCCTGGTACTGAACAGCTAATATTAATTTCCACTGATGAGGAGCAGGATTGCGTTCTGAATTTCTGAACTTGTTTTTTTTTCTTTGTTTGTATGGATAGCTTGGGTTGTTACCGACATCTGGTGAAAATATCAAGTCAACAGCTCCTTTAGAAATATATTTACTGAGATACATGGTGAGGTGTTCAATACTTATTTCACCCGCTGTATGAGGCAACAATACCTGTGAGCTCCTCTATTTGGCTGTTCAGATGAGACAGTCCTTCCCATAAGCCAACCACACGTATGAACGTGGCCTCCTCGAGCTCAAACAGCGGCTGTGCGACACAACAGCAGCTCTGCTGTCTACTGAAGGCACATTCACAGTCCCATCCGCCGCAGGGCAGGGACCCTGTGTAACTCACTGATGAGAGATCAATCACACAAATGTCAGAAAAAGTACACTACCAGTCAAAAGTTATTGAACAGTAAGATTTGAATGTTTTTTGTTCTTTTCTGCTCACCAAGCCTGCATTATTTGATCCAAAATACAGCAAAAGCAGTAATATTGTGAAATATTTTTTATTAATTAAAATAAATGCTTTCTATTTGAATATAAATTAAAACATATTGTATATAATATAAATATATAATATAAATTATATTAATTGTAATTTATTTCTGTGATCAAAGCTGAATTATCAACATAAAAAAAAAAAAACAATGTTTGTGCAGCAATTCATAATATTTGACCCTGGATCACAAAACCAGTCATAAGGTTCAATTTTGTGAAAATTAGATGTATACATCATCTGAAAAATGAATAAACAATATTTGGCAGAGAAACAACTATTTGAAAATCTGG
This sequence comes from Ptychobarbus kaznakovi, assembly GCA_027422405.1. Taxonomy (NCBI): domain Eukaryota; kingdom Metazoa; phylum Chordata; class Actinopteri; order Cypriniformes; family Cyprinidae; genus Ptychobarbus; species Ptychobarbus kaznakovi. The sequence continues at coordinate 3,692,222 of CM049813.1, forward strand.
AATCTGCGGATGCAAAAAAATATCGAAATATTGAGTTTGTTTTTGAAAATCTCCTTTAAAGTTGTTCAAATTAACTATATTCTGTTCTTAGCAATGCATATTACTAATCAATAATTAAGTTTTGATATATTTACCACTTCAAATTGGTAGGAAATTTTCTTGGTTTTTTCTCAATGTGATGGATGAATAAAATTTGGTCTTTGTGTTAAAATATCTGTGGAACAGGATCATGGAGCTTAATCTTAATATGAATGGAATATACCTAATGATTTTTGGCATAAAAGAAAAATTTTCTCCCCACTTTCAATTGTTTTACTTCAATGATAATTTTGAATTTTTTTGAGGAAAGATCAAAAGGATAAACCATACAATGTATTTTTGGATATTGCTACAAATGTACCTGTGCTTCATAATATTTGCTTACAAAACCAGTCATAAGAATTTTGTGAAAATTAGATGTATACTGCTTTTGGCAGAGAAACAACTGCTCTGAGGATGCAAAAAATCTAAATATTGGAAAATCTCCTTTAAAGAAATGAAGTTCACTATTACTCATCAATAATTAAGAATGATTTCTGAAATCTTAATATCCTAATGGATAAAAGAAAAATGATAATTTTGACCCATACAATGTGTGACTGGGGAATGATGAATGATTTCTAAAAATTAGCTTTGGAATCACAGGAATATATTACATTTTAAAATATATTCAAATAGAACATAGTTATTTTAAATAGTAAAAAATAATTCACAATTTCACTGCTGTATTTTAAATCAAATAAATGTAGGCTTGGTGAGCAGAAGATACTTCTGTAAAAAAACATTACAAATCGTACTGTTCAAAAACTTTTAACTGGTAATGTCGAAGTGAGACAAAGACCTGCAAAACCTGTATATATATGAACATATGATCAACTTCACCAGCAGATTGGCGCAGGAGTTCAAAGTTAGCGGTAGCGTCCGCTCGCGAGTAGAGACTGAGAGCCATCGCAACACAGAGAGCAGCTGCTGTAAGCGTCTTCATCCTCCAGCGGCCCTTCAAATACAGCTCATTTAAACCTTGAACCATTGAAAACTTTTACAGTTTAAAACAGAAACAAATAAACTTAAAATAATAAAGAAATTTACTACTCTAGGTCTGTAATACAGTGTTCCCAGACATGTTTCTGGAGGCACACTAAAAGTATACGCTGGTTGTCTTTTTCAACAGATAAGTTGTTATTATATATTATTACCAACCTCCACAACCAATGGAGAGAGCTTGATGGTCAACTTGGATCATGCTTGTCTTCGTGATCAAATACATTATAGCCTTAATTTCATAGAATTGCTATCAGAGTTAGTCAATGTTTGTGGATACCAAAAAAAAATGAATCAAACTGAATCAAAATCAAATCTTACCTGTCACTAAATTGCCTGTGATTGTCAGTGCAACAGATTTTCACATATATATATATATATATATATATATAAACACAACTAATTAAAATAAATTACTCTAAAATCCATATCTAGAATAGTACTTTCCCTGTATCCCATGTGTAAACAAGAACCCATCTCTTTTAAAATTCAACTAAAAGCCTGAAAATAAACTTGAATGTCTTTAAGACATGAACTTCACAAGCTTTGTTTTTCACTCCAGATTTTAGTTGCTCCTCTGAAGCTCTCATTACTGCAGTCCCCGAACCAGTAAACATAGTTTTTGTTCCTGGAGGACCATCAAAAACACTAGGCTTCCCCAAAACCTTCAAAAATCAGCCAATCGAATTTAGACTTTTGTCTTTGTGAAAGCATTTCCAGTTTGAAGAATCAATGGAAATCTGTTTAATTTCACATTGTAACAAAAACAGAAATTTGCAGAAGCTGAAATACGTCACCGTGTATGTTATAGCATCAGGTTTTTAAAATAATTAAAAAACATAAAACAATTAACAAAAAAAGAACCCTAGCTATGTGTACTGTGCTAGACTAATTGAGATTTGTCACAGCACAGTATACTGTCGCTCTCTTGTTGCTCTGATAACTTCCATTTTTCTCCTCATTTGTAAGTCGCTTTGGATAAAAGCATCTGCTAAATGATTAAATGTAAAAGTAAATGTCATCACAACCAAACGCAGGCTAAATTCATCTAAACATAAACCAGATCTTTGTGAGTTATTAATATAAAACAATTACTTGGTAGAAACAAGTGAGTAACTTCCTCAATGCTATTTCCATTCACTGTTTAAAATATATAATTTATATATGTTTTGTATGTTGGTTTTAGGTCACACTATTTTGATAGTCCACTTTAGACATTGTATTTTGCAATTAAATGCCAAATAACTTTCATTAGAGTATTGGTAGACTGTTAGGTTAGGGTTAGTAGAATAAGTTGACATGTATTTACAAAGTATAGTCAGTAAATTATCCATCAAAATAGTGTTAGCAGATATTAAGCAGTCAGTCACTAATACTATAATGAATGCTACCCAGCTAACAGGGAAACAAACATAAACAAACATTCATCCAGTAATGTTAATATAAGGTTTGTTAAATGTTATTTGGTTTTAATAATGTTTTCAAATGGTTATACAAAAATGTTATTTACACGTTGTTTGTAGAAGTTTTTTTTTAAATGTTCTCATAATAATGGGTGAAACCAGTGTTGTACCCGAGTCCAGTGTCGAGTCCTAGTTTTTAACCAATTGAGCAGAGGTGGGACTTTCAAAGAGTTAAAGTTAATGAGATAATTAAGTGACTAATTAATGATGATTGCGCAATTAGTTATGAACACCTGCTGTTATTGAGAATCACAGAGGATCAGATGTTGATGTTTTATTGATTAACAGATGTTTTATTGAAAACGTTTCGATAAAATCTCAATGCATATGAATCTCAACAATGGTAACAATCAACAAATGCAACAATATAACAATATGCAATGCATGCTGGGTAGCACCATATTAAAAACGCCCATCAATGCACAGTATGAATAATCATCGTCACTACTGTTGAGGATCGTATGATAAGTGTTCATGTCTAAAAGCCTGAGCCAATACAGCTCTTTTTTTCTTCAATATTGACTCAAATTGTTGATAAGACCTTTTTTACGCTAGTTCGGTAAAAGCTGAATGTCAGTCAATGAACTAAAGAGAGACCACTTCATGATATTCATTCATCACAAGTAGAAAGAGTAAACTAATCTGCTACTTCAAGGTTTGATTTAGCAGCGCACAGATATTTGCTGTGAAACAACACTGCTATCGTTTAGAAACACATTACTTTGAATTAGTAAAAGGGTCGAGTGCCCAGCTAAAGTAAATACTGATATGCATGATTGTGCATCATTTTAAACAATCCTCTGTAATTCTCAATAACAGCAGGTGTTCATCACTAATGCGCAATCATCATTTAATTAGTCACTTAATTATCTCATTAACTTTAAATCTTTAACTCTTAGAAAATCCTACCTCTGTTCAATTGATTAAAAACTAGGACTCGACACTGGACTTGGATACAACACTGACTAGAATGTTGAGTATTTAATGAAAATTAAGTTGAAAGAACATTTCAGGAACATCAATACTAACCTTAAAAAACATTCCACTAACATTAAGAAAACTGGACATATAGAACGTTCCCATAAACAAAACCATAAAGTTTTTAAAACGTTCTTAGAACTCAAAATGGTTAGCTGGGTAGTTGACATGGAGTTACAAAGTTACCCATAGTAAGTAGAATGTCTAAAGTGTACTATCAAAAATAAAGTTACCGGATTTTACATTTAATCAGATCAGTTTATGTAGTATACTGCAAAGCTGTGCATTAACAAATCTATTGTAGATATAATATTTTGACCACTTTTCTTTAATAATATATTTTTTATATACTCACTGTGATGAAGATGATAGATCGGGTGCAGATGTATTAAGTCAGTTAAAGACAAAAATGGAGTTATAAGTGGAGCTTTCTGTGCTGCTTTATGCAGTGGGTGGAGTTGCTCACAGAGTGGCTCAGCCTCTGAAGCATCTGATAAGAAAGAATATGAGACCTGTCATTTGTCCCACTTGTATGAATGCATAAAAAGGTTATGTTTGTTACTGATACCCACAATATTATGTATAACCAGGATACTTTCAGCTCCTCGTGGACTGCAGATAATGATATCATTCCCTCTGCTGTGTGATTGTTCACATCATTTGTGTATTATTACTGAATGGAGCAAATCTGAAGTCTCAATCTAGGGGGTAGGATTTGGTGTCCTGATTCTCAGAAAAGGGTGTAGACTAGAGCAGTGCTTCCCAAACCTGTCCTGGAGGCCCCCCTGTCCTGCACCTTATGTATGTCTCTCTTATCTAACATATCTGATTCCACTCATCAGCTCGTTAGTAGAGACTGCAAAAACTAAATTGGGTGTGTCTGATTAGGTTGACATACAAAATGTGCAGGGCAGGGGGTCCTCCAGGACAGGTTTGGGAAGCACTGGACTAGAGAAAGATGTGAATCTATGATCATTGTATTTTAGTGTTGTCCCAAAGCTGGAGAGCAACTCTTCCATGAGATTGAAGTGATATATATATTATGGATATATAATGCAATAGAGAGGAAGTTTGACTGTGAGATGGCTATTGAAGTTGTGTAAAATGAAACTCATGTTTGTGAATCTGTCACAAAGAGAAAAAACAATCCTGAAGAGATAAAAGGCTAAAGCGGATTCCTCAAAGTTAATTTTAGATGCGTTTTTAAGTTTTTTTTACCACAACACTTCCACTTTTAAATTAATCATTGTTAATCAATGGTAGATGTTTTTCACAAATGTACCATTTTATTTGTGGAAAGTTATTCGAATTGCAAACAATTATTCAAAATGCAGAAAGCACTGTAATACAGCTTGTTTCAATGCACCATTAAAACACACACACTCTAACACATGAAAATAAAGCCACGAGTAAGCACATATAGCTGATTTACATTTATTATACTAATTATGCTGATTTACCATGTATATGTTAAAGTAGAAATTGTTGAAATAAAAAAGCAATGTTAAACTAACATTACATTGTAACATTAATTCAGTGATATTACCATCGTTTTTGTAAAAAATTCAACACTGTTTCAACATTACCCAAGGGTGCAAAAGTGATGTGTAATCAATATAATTTTGTAATATTAATTCAATTCAATAAGTACTGACTCATCAACATTGACATGACATTGTTTTAATGGTTGCTTGCTGTTTGGGAAAGGACAGGAAAAGAAGTTGAGCAGGTGGGCTCTCTTATATATTTAAGTACAGAAACTAATTCCCATCTTACCAATACAGTTAAATGTAAAATCAAGTTTTCAAAGGATTGTAAACCAGGCAAGCAAGACAGTTTTATCCCTCAAAAATATACAAGACATCCAAATTACAAGCCTCGGGTTACAAAGGAAGCTAAACATTACTTCGTTTGGAAATAAATAAACAGACAAACAAATGCATTTTTAAAGGGTGATTCTCACAGTAAAACAATTAAAGAAAAAATTGAAACAAAATATTTAGGTACCAAACAGAAAAATACTTGAAAAGTGAAGGACAAAAATTATTACATGTACAGATGGTCTGGCAAGGCCTAAAAACAATGATGGGAAGACAGCCGAAGCAGCATCAGCTCCAGTGCTCTGATCATGTTCAATTTTAATATTATATCCTGGTTTAACTCTATTTTTGTTAAGAGTAATGCAAGCTTTCAAGGGCTGTAAACCCGGCAAACAATATAAAAGACAATGTTCCTCTTTCAGAACTTTATACAAAGGAAAGTTGAAAGGGAAGCATTTCATATTGATATAGCTCTATTACATCCTATCCATGCTTCTTTTCAATTGATTCCCATCTGGGAAATGGTTTAAGGTAACCTTGTTTGTATAAGAATTGTTTTTGTCCCAATTGCTATTAGTATCTTAAATAAGAACATACAAAGGCATGAAGAACAAACATGTTTATGATTGTTTTAGTATAAGACTTGGTCAGAGACAAATTTCTATTCTTCTAGGATAGACAATAAAGAAAAGGATTTTTTTAAGTTACCAATATTCTCTTATAAACAGTAAGACTTATCAATTGCTGTTTAAAATAGTTTTAACATATCACAGTTAAATACATGTCAACTTAAAAATATAATGCAAATATTTCATGTCAGCTGCTGATGTAGTACCGACCAACAGTCAGTGTACCTAACACAAAAACATTGCAGAAACAAAAGTCTATAGCGCTTTATACAATACAGATAGTTTCAAAGCAGTTTTACTGGGATAAACAGGGAAGCATGATTCAAAGATGCAAACAGAGGTAAGTTTAGTGTTGAGATCATCGATTATGAAATGAGTTCAATTCAGCTGTAAAGCAGCTCCGGAGTGATGTCATCATCCCGCTCGGTTCAATTCAGTTCTCATCGAATAGTGTCAGTGCAGTTACTTTAATTGTATTGAATTAAGAGGCTAAGCAAGCCAGAGACAACAGTGGCAAGGAAGCCAAACTCCACTGGTGACAGAAATGGATAAAAACCCTTGGGAGAAATCAGACTTGGTCAGGGGCCAGTTCTCCTCTGGCCAGACGAAACCAGCACGGTGTGGTCTAATTCCAGGCTGTAACATAAGTCAGACTGTGGCTGGTATCCATCCAGTTGAAGACTGAATACATCACATGGTGAATGAATCGAAGCTGGACCCAAAGGCTGTATAGAGGACTTGTCTAGTTCTTGTGATTTTTGCTGAGCATTTGCGCCGAAGAGATCTTCTCAGGGGATCTGTCTCTATGGCTCAGCTAGTTAAAAAATAAACATCACTGCAGTTGGGATCAAACTGTGACAGCTATTTTGAAACACTTGGGTGATGAAAGCCAAAAAGTGAAAACCAGAGTATATCCTAAAGCTATGAGTCTTAAACGATGAGTGGAGTGGAGGCTGCTCTTGAGCTAGTGGATTGTGTCAATGCTGCTGTGGGGGTAATGGATGCTAGCCTCTTGTCTTTGTTGGAGCACAGGGAGATGATTTTTCTTTACATAAGAGATTTCCTTTAAATATTGGCACTGAACTCTGTAGATACAATTCAGTTCCTTTCCAAATGGGAACTTGGACTTGAGCAGCAGTTTGCTCCTTGTTCCTTGGAAGGTGTCCTGAGTGTTGACTGTAGCTAGGCCTCCTCTCACTTTAAAGAGTTGTCAAGTTGAGCCATCCATTCTCAGAGCTCTGTTCTGGTCTATACTCCCTTAAAGGTGTTCTCTGGAATACCAAGCCCTTAAGGTATCCCCGTGAGCCACCCATGGGCTTGGCCCTGCAAAGAAGGAAGGAGTGGTGCATGCCAGAACTTTCTCTAATGGGGGATGCAGCTCAGGTTTTGGTCTTAGGGAACTAAGACCAACTAGTTAGGAACTAAGTCACGACAGCCACTGGTATGTACCTTAGGGATTGGGACTTCAGTGACAGCCATTTAGGTATTCATCAGGCTTCTGGAGGGGATATAGGTTCGTAACAGTGAGTGGAAGTAGGAGGGTGCTTAGCCGCTGGCTGTTCTATAGGCAAGCATCAATGACTTGAACTTGATGTGAGGTGCAACCAGTAGCCAGTGTGGGGAGATAAAGAGTGGTGTGACGTGGGCCATTTTGGGCTCATTAAAGACCAGACATTCAGCTGCATTCTAAATCATTTGTAAACGTTTGTTGTGCATGATGGAAGTCCAGCCAGAAGAGCATTACAGCAGTCCAGCCTAGAAAGGACAAGGGCCTGGACAAGAAGCTGTGTTGCATGCTCTGTTAAGAAGGGCATGATCTTTCTAATGTTGTGCTATACAAACCTGCATGATCGAGTGGTTTTTGAAATGTGGTCCTTAAACGTCAGCTGGTCATTAAAGATTACACCAACATTTCTGACAGAACTTGATAGGGTAATTGTTGATTAACCTAGCTGCATGGTGAAATCATGCTTTGGAGTCGGAGTGGCAGGGATGATGAGAAGCTCAGTCTTTGCCAGGTTGAGCTGCAGGCGACATGTCCACCAGACAGACTGATATCTGTGCAGCTTCAGTTGGATCATCTGGTTGAAATGAATAGCATAGCAATAGTATGAGAAAACACGTACCTGTATAATGGGTTCCAGTGATGTAGTCTATATGGAGAAGAGGAGGGTTCCAATAATTGATCCCTGAGGAACCCCAGTGACCAGTTGGTGTGCTTTGGATACCTCCTCTCCCCAGGAAACCCTGAAAGACCTACAAGTGAGATAGGATTCAAACCAGCGAAGTGGAATCTCAGTGATGCCCAGTCATGAGAGGCTGGACAGAATAATCTGATGATTCACCGTAATAAAGGAGGCAGATAGATCCAGAAGAATGAGAACTGTTTATTTGGATTCAGCTTTTGCAATCCGCAAGGCTTCAGTGACTGACAGTAATACTGTCTCAGTTGAAAGGCTACTTCTGAAACCTAATTGGTTAATGTTCAGTTGGTTATTTTGTGAAATAAATAATGATACCGGGTTGAAAACAACTTGTTCAAGTGTTTTCGCTATGAATGGGATGAGAGAGAGACAGTTCTGTAGCTATCTACAAGTGAAGTGTTTAATATAGGCTTTTTAAGCAGTGGGGTTGAATGTGGTGTGGATCATGTGTGGGAGAGATAGCTTGGAGAAGCTGAGAGGGGATTGTTTCTAGTGGACAGGTATCAGGATAGCTGGAAATAAGAAGTTTGGATATGTCTGCATCAGTGAGGAGACAAAAGGAGAAGAGGGGAGTTTTAACAGTGGATGTGGTTAGTTTGACCTCCTGTTTGTGTGGAGCGGAGTACTAACTGCTGATGGTTTTAGTTGTGTCTGTAAAAAATTTAGCAAAATCATCAGCTGTAGAAGAGGTGGTGGAGGGGACAGAGCAGGGAATTGAATGTTTTGCCATAACAGCAGCCATATCACCTTGCAGCCCAAGACTGGTTGCCCACTGAAGCTAAGCAGGGTTGAGCTGGTCAGTACCTGGATGGGAGACCTCCTGGGAAAACTAGGTTGCTGCTGGAAGTGGTGTTAGTGAGGCCAGCAGGGGCTGCTCACCCTGCAGTCTGTGTGGGTCATAACACCCCAGTATAGTGATGGGGACACTATACTGTAAAAAGCACCGTCCTTCGGATGAGATGTTAAATCAAGGTCCTGAATCACTGTGGTCATTAAAAATCCCAGGATGTCCTTCGAAAAAGAGCAGGGATGTAACCCAGGTGTCCTGGCCAAATTTCCCAAATCATCCCTGTACACTGATTGGCTTTATCATTCGGTCTCCTCTCCACCAATAAGCTGGTGTGTCGTGGGCGTTCTGGCGCAATATGTCTGCCGTCGCATCATCCAGGTGGATGCTGCACACTGGTGGTGGATGAGGAGATTCCCCCCTTCTATGTAAAGTGCTTTGAGTACCCAGAAAAGCGCTGTATAAATGTAACACATTATTATTATGAATAGATCAGAGTGTCTAATACACATGGTTACAGATGTAAACGGTTATTTCCACCTCAAATTTAAACTATTTTGGAATACAAATGTGCAAAACTCTTTTATCCCTTTTAAACACTTTTATCTCCATAACGATAATGTCATAATAAACATTTTACATATCTTTAACAGACACAATGAAATAATATTTACACAAGAAGTACACCTTCACTATATGGACAAATGTATTGAGACACCTGATCACAACAGATAATTTGCATTCTAAATATATATACACGTTAATATGGAGTTGGTCCTACTTTGAAGCTATAACAGATTCCACTCTTTGCAAAGGCCTTTCACAACATTTTGGTTTCTGTGGGAATTTTTGCATATTCATTCAGTAGAGCATTTGTTATATCAGGCTCTGATGCTGGACAAGAAGGCACAGTCATACTAGAATAGTAAAGGGCCTGGGGCACAGTCCTAGAATAGTAAAGGGCCAAACTGTGAAAGCATAGTGTTATTTACATTATTTCCCTTCACTGTAAGGGGCCAAGGCCAACCCTTGAAAAACTTTATACCTCCTCCATCAAACTTTACAGATGATGTTGTTCTCCTGGCAGCCAAACCCTGATTCCCATCAGAAAACAGAGGAGCGTGCAGAGCAGGTTTCCAATGCTCGTCTATGGAATCCAATTTTGTGAAGCTCCACCGCACAGTTTTTGTGCTGATATTAATGCCAGTGGAAGTTTGGATCTCTTCAGCTATAAAAATAGCAGAGTGCTGGAGACTTTTATGCACCATGCGCCTCAGCCCAGAGTTGCTGCTGCTCCTAAACACTTTCATATTCCAATAAAACCACTCAGAGTTGAATATGTAATATCTAGCAGGGATGACATTTCTCAAACTGACTTACTAAAAAGGTGCCATTCTATCACAGTACTATGCTTGAATTCACTGAGATCTTCCAAAATGACCCTTTTTTCACAAATGTTTACAAGAGAAGGCTGCATGGCTAGGTGCTTTATCTGTGGCAATAGATTTGATTCCTGAATTCAGTAATTAAGAGGTGTACCCCAATACTTTTGTCCATATAGTGTATTTTTAATGAATAAATAAATGTTGGCGCTGACAGCCTTGTGGGCAGTGCACTGACATACACCGCCGTTACGCTACAGACATCCCAAGTTTGGATCCCGTCTTGAGGACCTTTCCCGATCTCAACCCCCTTCTCCGTCTCCCACTTCACTTTCTGTCAGCTCTAAACTTTCCTATCAAAATGAAAGGCAAATACGCCAAATAAATAAACAAATAGGATTCCCCCACTAGGAAATCTTGGAAAGAATACACAAGGAGAACATGCAAACTCCACACAGAAAGGCCTGCTGACTCCGGGACTAAAACCGGAAACCTTTTTCAAGAATGTCTCAGTCTGTGACAAAGGAAAATGTATATATATATATATATATATATATATATATATCTATACATAAAAGGCATCTGAAACTTTAAATAAATAATGTGTAATAACATCAACGTTTAAAACAACAATATCATTTCCTTGTATTAATTTATTTCATGATTTCACACTTACATCTACTAACATGATAAACGTAATGCGTATTTGGCGAGTATGGTAATACATTGTAGGCGTGCTGTCCTGGGGGAGGGCTCTGAGCTTGGGAAGGGCCCGAACCCAGAGTACCCCCCCATGGTGTGATGAGAATTCTAGTGATATTGGTGGAGAAGGGGTGGTGGAGGGATGCTGCTTAACCGTCGACTAGATGGAGGTAAGTCAGCTGTATTTATGTCCAAGGGTTGATTACCTTGATTGCGTACCACCTGTGTTAATTAGGCTGAGTATCTGACGTGCTCCTCCCGAACTTTGTTAATACAACTTAATTTCACGATTTCACACTTACATCTACTAGCACGATAAATGTAATGTGTATTTGGCGAGCATGGTAATACGTTGTAGGCGTGCTGTCCTGGGGGAGGGCTCTGAGCTCGGGAAGGGCCCGAACGCAGAGTACCCCCCCAAAAAGCAATAGAGTGTAGGACAGCTGCCAGACTAAGATCCCCCCCCCCCCCCAAATACGCGTTTAAAATCTGGCGGGAGCTAATTCCCAGGAGAAACTTGTGTGGCAGGCCGGGGGACTTGCCCCACCGACCGCCGGAGTGAACTTCGTGGTTTTGGGGCGACCGGTCGGGGAGGGCTCAACCGAGGCCCAGCGATGGCTCACCGCGTTGGGACGGGTGAGCCCTGCCCGCCGATGGAGGAGCAGAGTGGTTGAAGCCCTGGCCAGGAGGACCCGAGTTGCCTGCAGTGGGATAGTTCACGGAGTCGGCGTACCGGCCCTACTGGCCGTCAGCCCCTGCTAATCAGAGGACAGAGGGCGGTATCTGGCCGAGAGGGCCCATGAAGCCTCCGACTAGGGCACAATACCCCTTCATCGGATGGGTGGGTCCTATCGGCTCTCACAAGGCTCTCACAACATCCAATGGGAGATCGAGACTCACGGCATCGAATGGATGAGCGTCGCTTGCGGACGGCAAGCATAGGAGCTCACCGGGAGACCAGCGTCGACGTCTTGACATGAGACCAAGGCTACGCTGCCAGACGGATAGTCTCGCCGACGAGTAGGGAGAAGAGAAACCCGGAACTGGGAGGGCTCTCGCAGCATCCGATGGGAGATTTTAAGACTCAGTACATCGAACGGGTAAGCATCGCCAGGTGGGGGGAAAAGGTTTGAGCAGAGACAGTTGGATGGTGTTCGGTGGGCGGACGAGGACCGCTGCGACGGCTAGGCTGTTGCCCGTCGGACGGAAAATTAGGTGGGTGACTGAGACCGACGCTCTACGGTGAGGCCAATACTCACTGAGTCTAACGGGTCAGTCTCGTCGACCAAGGGGGAAGCGGTAAGTCGTCTAGCTGTGAGGCTCTGGCCGACGCCCAATGGGGGCACAATACCCGCTGTGTTGGACGGGTAAGTGTCGCCAGCGTGGGACTAGAAAAGGCAAGGTTGTCTGGCCGGGAGTGCTCTCACCGGCGACCGATGGGGAGATCAAGACTCACTGTGTCGGACAGGTGAAGTCGGAAAGGTAAAGGTTGGTTGAGATGCTTAGCCGTCATCCAACTGGTGGGTGTGCCCGCCTATTTGATGGGTTAGCATCGCTGACGTAGGAGGAAAAGGTGAGGTTTTCCAGTCGGGAGGATCTTGTGGCATCCGACGTGAGATCAATACTTGTGAGTCGGATGGTTGAACCTCGCCGGTGGTGGACTGAAAGCTAAGATTGCCTGAACGGGCGGACATGTAGCGTTCGACGGGGTTCAATATTGTGGTGCGAGCAGACGGAAAGGATAAGTTTGTCTGGCTGGGAGGCTCTCGCCGACGTCCGATGGTGGCTTCAACAATTGCCGTGTCGGACGGGTAAGCCTTGCCGAGCATGGGACTTGAAGGGTAAGATTGTCTGGCTGGGAGGCTCTCGCCAACGTCTGACGGTGGCTTCAACAATCGCCCTGTCGGACGGGTAAGCCTCGCCGAGCTTAGGACTTGAAAGGGTAAGATTGTCTGGCTGGGAGGCTCCCGCCAACGTCCGACTGTGGTTTCAGAATCGCCATGTCGGACGGGTAAGCCTCGTCGAGCGTGGACTTGAAAAGATAAGATTGACTGGCCGGGAGTGCTCTCGCCGGCGTCCGTCGGGAGATCGGGGCTTGCCGAGTCGGACGGGTTTAGACAGAAGGGTAAAGTTTAGGAGGTCGGAAGGCCTCGCAGTCAACCGGCAGCGTGGTTGGGTAGGCCTTGCCGGCCGCAGGATGGAAAAGGAAAGTTTGTCTGTCCGGGAGGCTCTCGCCGACGTCCGACTATGGTTTCAGAATCGCCGTGTCGGACGGGTAAGCCTCGTCGAGCAGGAGGTTTGAAAAGGTAAGGCTGTTTGTCCGGGAGGCTCTCGCCGACATCCGACTGTGGTTTCAGAATCGCCGTGTCGGACGGGTAAGCCTCGTCCAGCAACAGGTTTGAAAGGGAAGGTTGTCTGGCCGGCAGGCTCTCGCTGGTGTCCAACGGGAGATCAAGACTCGCTGTGTTGGACAGAAAGGTAAGTTGTGTGGCCGGGAGGCTCTCGCCGACATCCGAGGGGAGGAAAATACTCGCGGTCTGGATGGGTATGTCTCGCCGGCCGTGGGGTGGAAAAGGTAAGGTTGTCTGGCCGGGAGGCTCTCGCCGGCATCCGATGGGAGATCAAGACTCACTGTCGGACAGGTAAAGACGGAAAGGTAAAGTTGGGTGGCCGAGAGGCACTCGCCGTCACCTGACTGGAGATGGAAGCTCGCAGCCTGGATGGGTGAGACTCTCCGGCCGCAGGGTGGAAAAGGCAAGTTTTTTGGCTGGGAGGCTCTGGCCAGAGTTAGACAAGATGTGATGGTTCATGGTGTCAGAAGGGAGAGCCTCGCCAAGCGTGGGGTTAGAAAGGTTAAGTAAAAGCCAGGAAGGCTCGCACCAATTTTAAAGTGTTTGTTATGACGTATTTACTCAACTCGGGAAGGCAGATGATGCATCTGATGGGGGTTCTGCCCTTGCGGCATTGGACATGCAAGTTCGTCGGTAGTCAGACAGAACTCAAGGTTGCTCGACCGGGAAGCTCTCGTGCATGTGATTGAGTTCGTTACCCGCAGCGTCAGATGGTGAGCCTCGCCGATAGCCGACAGGGAACGTTTGCTCCACCGGCAGCATCTGACAGAGTTTAATACTCTGAATAATAGGCGTCTAATAGGGTAGGTGCTATGGGGTTGCTTGCATGCTTGTAAGACGAATCCAATAGCGGTTCCTGGTAAGTCTGAAAATCTTGGTGCTGAATAGAATTCCCTGTGCTGGCGCATCCCAAATAAGTGCCGTGAATTCGGATGGATAGGCATGGCTTGGAATCTGAGGTGGTGTCGACTTGCTCACCAGATGCTAAGACCCATGATTTATCATGGATTGCATGATCGATGTTCCAATATTGGGAGAGAATTGTCGAAGGGAATCGAGGTGTTTATGCTTGCAATGGGGAGTTATGCGGAGCTGACAATAGATTAGAAAGAAATGGCCAAGTGTTAGAAATTAGTTGGACATTTGAATTAGGGCAATACATGGTAATTCTCTCTCAAATGATTCTGGATCGATTCTGAGAATTTCAGAGTCAATTCTGGGCTTAGATTTTAACCAGGTGAGCGATGACGCGGAGTTGCTTTAGAAACAACCATATGCTGCTTGCTTCCAATTCCTCACATGCATGCACCACTTGAACCTTCTGTAAAATAATATTTCATAAGGTTCGGAAAGATTTGAGCGAGTTACAAGGAGATTCACTGGCTTCATTGCGCTGGAGCACTGAGAGAGACACACGTTTGTTTGATGTACACTTGAAGTGGCGGTCTCGCCATTCTGTGTTTCCTTACGAATGCTCTGCGGAGTCATTATGCATGTGGTTTGGAATGTGGTGGATTTATAAATTTAAGATATGAACCTCACTAACAGAAGGCTTCTCTTATTTTAAATGCTGATGCGCGTTTGATTGTGTAGACTGCTCGCGCATGCGGCTGTGCACAACTCTGTGTAAGTGGTTTAATGTTCTTGCATCTCAAAATGGTTTTATGGTGCAAAATGAATGTAAACAAGGGCAGTTATGTCTTAGCGGATTAGAACGGACATGACGAACCACGTAACTTCCATTTCAACAGAGATCCGTGCGTAGATGCCGCTTAATGGATCTCCCGCTGTCTATGGTGTCATGATAAAAATGACAGTAAAGATGAGGAAAAATCACTCGCGGTTCTTGAATGGAAAATGTTCAGATAATATTAAATACTGAAAGCACTCTTGTTTGTTATGTTTCTCTGCTTCTCTTTACCATCTGCTACTTGCTTGCCTGTTGCGAGTTATATTATTTTAGGATTCATTACATACGAATATTTTTTACATAACCATGTGTTACTTTGATATTTAAAACGGTTATAATGGCCCGCGGCCTGCAATACATCCGTTACACAATTAGTCCTTGGTGACGGCCTTGGATGGGAGGTAGGAGTCTATGTCTGCGCCTGCCGGATCAGTGCTCGGATGTTGTATGCCACTAGTGGTGGCACCGAGGCAACAGCATTTGGTGGGACGAGCAGTGATGTTCCTGTAAAAGAGAATATGGTGATGTTAAATAAAGTAGAGAGCGGAGGCAGTATCACGCTGAACAACGGCCTCTGGATCTTGGAGTGGGAATTGATAGGAGTGCAAGAGAAAAGCAGTACGAGAAAAGAGATGTGTGTGTCTGTTTGTGAGTGAAGGCAGCGTCGTGCTTGCTTTGACTGCTTTAGCTGTAGACCACAGGAATGGAGTCCTGAAGAGCTATCGTAGCCTGCTCTGCTAATGGAGGTAGCCTCACGCTAGTTTCTGCTGCGAGAGCTGGAGTTCACTGTAAAGAAAAAGAGGGTTATTCGTAACGGAAGGAAAAGCTGAGATGTGTGGGCCTGTGTTGCAAGCGGAGGCAGCCTCCGGCTTGCGGCTGTGGCCACGGAAAAATGGTTGTGACGTTTAGCAGGACCGGTGGTGGTCAGTAACGAAGTAGCTTACTTCGTTACTGTACTTAAGAACGTTTTTCAAATATCTGTACTTTCCGGAGTCGTTTATTTAGTAACTTTACTACTTTCCAAAGCGTAAGATTGTACTTTTTACTTCACTAGATTTTGTGAAACATACCGTTACTCCTTATAATATATATATACTGTGCTCTGGGACGTAGGAGCGGTGTCTGATTCGTGATCAAGCTGATTATAAAATCGGTTCGCCAATTGCTCCAACGCTTCCTTCGCACGTTGGAATGATCCGATAGCAGCTGTTCTCGAGTCGACAATTCGCTGATTCAAGTGATCCGTTTAGAGTGATGTCTCCGGTGAACTGAAATACAAGAGAGATCTTGAGGGCGTGGGCGCAACTGATGCTGCAAGATAATTTTATTACTGTCAAATTGATTATGTAACTGAAAATCATATTTGGGTCAAAACAGACAGTTGTTTGGGAACTAAATCTGTTGTGAAGGGTGATCTAATTAGCCCTCTGAAATGCATATGCAGGTTAATGTCAGCTTCTCTATGAAAAATGAAACATTAATATAGCACAGGTTGAATGAGAATAACTCATGCACGTTCATGTTTACAACCAACATGTACATTTTACAAACAAATGTATCTTATCCAGCTTATCTATCTATTTAAAGAATGCTATGTATCAATTAAATGCTGGTGAAAATACGGAGGTTTGAGTAAGTCTAGTGTGTATTCTGGGCATGGTGTCGTGGTTACATGGTGGCATTAACATCCAATGTCTTCGCGAGGTCTTTTAACAACTTTTATCAAAAAATACCTGCCTTTGGAGATTTTACCTGAGAATTATTGGCAACATTGGTGGTTGCACGGCTAACAGAGGCCGCCTCGCATTAGCATCTGAAAATAGAAGCTAGAGGCCCGGCTGCATACTTGTGCTGCAGCTGGGAGAGCCGCGGTGAAGGCTGAGGAGCCGAAGCGGGGAGCGAGTGAGGCTTGCTGCGGTGAAAACTGGGGCGTGGCCCAGGCTCGTTGAAGGCCTGCTGCTGTGACCTCCGGCCGGCGGAGGAGAGCGTGTGGCTGGTTGAGCAGAGAGCAGCGGTCGTGACGAAGCCCGGAGCTCGGCAGCCGTGTCTGGTGAAAAATTAATAAAAATAAAAATAAACGATTCTGGGGCTGGCAGATTGACCGGAGGTTACGAAAAAATCCCCATCATAGGTCTCGTTGTTTGGACGGAAATGTTGAGTCTGAGATGGAATGGCAAATGGTGCCATGAATGCTGCTTAACAGTCGACTAGATGGAGGTAAGCCAGCTGTATTTATGTCCAAGGGTTGATTACCTTGATTGCGTACCACCTGTGTTAATTAGGCTGAGTATCTGACGTGCTCCTCCCGAACTTTGTTAATAAAACTTAATTTAATAAAAATATTACATACTACACTAAAACAGATCTACACTAAAATATATGTAAAACAAATGGGATGGGATGATTTAGGTATGATAGAATAATTTTAACAGCTGTTAGGTAAGCTTTCTTGGTTTAAATTCCCTTCAATTGGTATTGACGGAAATAAATAAGCCACTGGGACCTCCATTTGATAATAGTATGTAAATAAATGTGCAATAATAATAAATAGTTTATATATTACTGTGTCACATGGCTATCATATAGTTAGTGCTTATCATAATTATCAAATAAAAAAAATAATTTGTATGATACTTTTTAGTAATATGTACTTTTGTCATTTTGACAATAAATTGAAACAGTTGGATAAACTTACAATGGAATCAGTATTACTACCAAAGATGAACTTTGTTAGATTATATTCAAATGGAAGATAATGTGTCCTTCTGGAACATTAAATCAATGTAATGCAAAATCAGCTGAAGCAATGATTGTAGCTTTTGGGGTAAGAGAATATGATATAGACATGAAGGCCAAGTGAATGTGTCAGAAAAGAACCACAATTTTTATTTCAGAACAAAAGCAGTATTCAGTATTTCTTAATATGTTCTTTGCATTACAAACTTTTTAAATGTATTACTCCAACCTCATATTTTGTGTTTAAACACGTAGTGTAGCTTGAAATAATTTGTTTTAAAATGTGTAAATGTGCAGGTTTTTGTGGAGAGAGAAATATATTACGGGGAGAGACAGCAGAGGAAACATTTTAAATGACAATTTACCATTCTTGCACTACTGAAATCGAAAAGTACCATACAACATCAACTTTAAGTTGCAGTTGCATACAGTTGCATACTTAGTATTGCATTTTTTTTATTAATCAGTTGCATAGAGCAGGAACCCAGTGAAAGTATTGTAGTGGTTGTTATTGTCACACAGAACGCATCCAGCTGGAAGAGCAACATCCACCCTGTCTCCTGCATGCAGCTGCACTACTAGCAAAGCGCTAGTGCTGTCCTCCTGGTCTTGAAGGTTGTTCGCACTTGGTGATGCAATAGTGCGCCCGTTCAGTTGGAGCCGAGCACAAGCAGCCAATGTGGCTCCAGGAGCGCCAGCATCACTGTAAACCGTTAATGCCAGACTGTAGACACCAGAACGTGGTGCTACAAAAGCACCAGTGTCGGTGCTGTAGTCATCTCCCAAGTTAACAAATACGCTGCTATACTTCACCACAGAGTCTTCACGATTTGGGCCAACACAGAGGCGTGTGTCAGTAAGAGCCACAGAGAAGGCACTGCGACTGGCTGCGCAATAAGAAAAGGAAAAGAGACTTGTTAAATTATAAATTAAATGTTTTGCATTTTCTGAAGGACATAGCAGTGCTAAGAAGATCAAAGTAAACATTTTAGATTGGTTTCATGTTTTAGACAGTTTTTTATATAGTTAAATCTACATTACAGACATTTGTTCATTTTCATTACACTCAATATGTGTCCTGTATTCTGTTGGCTGTGTGAGACAGTCAACACATCAACTTTGCTCTATTAATTGAGGGTTATAGATGGTTAAATAGATATACAAATTAGTGGTGGGCCGTTATCGGCGTTAACGTGCTGCGTTAACGTGAGACTCTTATCGGCGATAAAAAAAATATCGCCGTTAATCTATTCTCAAAGTTGGGTTGGGAGCTGGGTCTATACTACGCAAGCTATGATGACTTTCACCCTGATATTTTAGCGCGGATGTATACCTAGCCGAATTGCACTGTAGGGGGCGAGAACGAGTCTTCGAACTAGAGGCTCGCAGTCCGTGATGGACAGATTGTTAACGGCTGGTCTGTGTGGTAATACAATCGGGCAGGACATCCAAACGCTCACCTATCATTCATCAACCTCAAATATGGCTTTTCATCTGAAAGATGTATGTAGTAGCAACTTTACATGGCCGCTCAATATGATGTTAACCTAGAGAAATGTGCGCTATTGAAGTGTTTGTGTGGAAGCGCGTTTGCTGCAGGACAGGCTCCGGTGCGTTCACTTGCTCTTAAAATCTCCGTCATTCTTGGTCATACAGATAAAAGTAGCCTAATACATCTTTCGAATCTGTAAAGACTCTACGTTTATTTGTGTGCACTCAGAATAACAACGAAACGTTGCGCTTTTAAGCAAACAGGATGCGCTTTAGGTCTCATGTGAACTTGAGCGAGAAACTTCGAAACTCTAATATATCTAAAAATACAGTACATAGAAAAATATATCTATAGAGAGTGAAATGTCTAAAAAAAATAAATAGAAGACGTGTGTGTTAGCATGGATGATTTACATGAAATTTAATCTGTGCAACACTGTGCATAATAAGATGGCTTTCAGCTCAATATAATAACAAAAAACGAAATTTTGGGTTTTTATTCAACTAATAAGGTGGGCACGCTGTGATCTGTACTATATTTTTACTGTAATTGACAGTTATCGGCAAAAAAAAAAAAACAACAACACGGGAGTGGGAGGGAATGGGAATCATTCTTCCGGGAGTGGAACGGGATTTTCCTCCAGTTTTTTCGTGGGATTGGGACAGGAAGAGATTAAAGTTTGTGATGCATTTTGGAAACAGGAGATGAGCCCCTGGTCTAATGCGCCACCTGGCTTGAGAAACCCGTTCTCAAAGACTTACTTTTAGTCATTATTTGGGTAGCACACATATTCTGAATGCCTTCGGCAGAATTCAAATGAGCCATTTTAATCTAGATTAATCTAGATTAATTTCAAAATTAATCTAGATTAATCTAGATTAAAAAAATTAATCTATGACCACCTCTAATAAAAATACAATACTAATCACCAGGGGCCTCATTTATAAATGAGATAAATGTTTATCTGAGAAATGATTGTAAGATCAAATTTAGGATGCTTTCTGCGCAACATTTTATAAATGAGGCCCCTAGAGATGTGACCAAGTCATTGTTTTGCAAGTCACAAGTAAGTCTCGAGTCTTTGCATTCAAGTCTCGAGTAAAGACGAGCAAGGCCAAGTCGAGTTGCAAGTCCTCAACTTTAAGCTTCAAGTCCCAAACAAGTTATTAGTGCTATCTGTGACTGTCTCTGTATTAATTACTACTGTACATTTAAAATAATTAATATTGTAGTTTATATAGTAAGTATAATTATAAAGATATAATAACTAGTGGTGTTTCATTAGGTGATGAATCATTGTTTGTAAACAAATATAGACTTAGGTGAATTAAGAATTTATTCTTTCTTCTTCTTAAGTGAAAATGTCCACTTTCATTTGTTGATGATTTGTTAATGGCTACTTCAAATCCTAAACTGATACGTTGATACAGAACATTAATTACTGGGCAAAGAGATAGGCCTACATGAAATGAAGCGGAAAAGTAAATAACAATAGTTATAATATGTAAAAATTTTAAATAAACATAAGAAACTATCAGTGGATGGGTTTAAAAGACGGATTGGATGATGTGTTTTCTTCAACAAATATTGATAATAATTATTCAAATTTCATGTTTTCACAGAGACAAGCAAAATAATGTTTATACTGATGGTGCTGCACATCTCTTTGTTATTCTTCATTTAAAATAAAATGTTAATATTTTAAGAATTCTAGGGGTTGAGTTATTATGTCGAGTTTGAGTTATATGTCAACCACAAATAGCCTAATTTTCTGGCACCAAGAAATGAAGCATGCAAAATTATTCATGGCAAAACTTTAGTTATTCAGATACACAAATATAGCCTATTTAAGTAAATGTATTTTGTGTTTTAAACAAGTTCAGAATGATCACAGTTGATGGCTTGGTTTAAAGGTTATTGTGCACCGTATTCTAGTCTGTCGGATTTAGCCTACAACACGTGAATTCACACCATTTATTATGAAGGACAAGAAAGTGAGTGGCTGGTAAATAGGAAGAAGAGAGTGAACTTTAATACATAGGCTACATACAAGTGTTTGACATGAAAACAAATCTAAATATGTTTGAAAGGTTTAGCCTATTATTAGGCTGGGCTACTGCTGTTTCAATATGCAGTTTATAGTGATTATGTGTATTTTAAATGTCTAAAACTTAAATATCCTAAACATTATGTGGATGAATACACAAGTGCTCACTTAAGAGAGTCCCTCTCTGGCTCAGTGCCATAAGCTGCGCTAATCATTCCAGTGTCTACACCGGACACGCTGCGCCGCTACAGCTAAAGTCTGTCTACACTGACCGGACGTGACAAAGTGACCGTTAAAAATCATTTGAACTGTGTGTTTGTACTTCATAAATAAAACGCAGCAGTTAGTTTACTGTCAGGATTTGTTGTGTGATGCCGCGCCACATCCACAGCATCGCTGATTATAATAGGTTCTGTTGTATTTTGTCACGCCACGCCGCTGGCGTCCGGATTTGCTGAGTCACAGGGTCAAGTCCAAGTCAAGTCTCGAGTCATTGTTGTCTAAGTCAAGTCGCAAGTCTTCTTTGATTATGTCGAGCCAAGTCACTCAAGTCCTCAAATTTGGGACTCGAGTCAAGTCTCGAGTCATACAACTCTGCTAATCACAATTAAATATGCAAATAGACGAAACATGATTCCATCACTGTCAGCTACATTATGAATGCTCTTATTATGAATCTAATAACACAATTTTAAAAGGTACATTTCAAACCTAAATTTTTTAAAAGGTTATGTAAGTGCAAGAAACAGATAAACAGGATATCTACAAATATCTGTCTCACCACGAATATTGTTTAACACTGAATGAGCTCTCTCCATGTTCCTCTGTAGTTCATCTAATGTCATGTTGAAAACCATCTCGAACATCCAGATCTGCTTCTGCATCAGGCAGCACCCGCAAGACGCCACATCAGTCAGACATGCTTCTGAGGCAAAGAGACAAACATCATTATTGTCCATTACCCTGATATCTGAATTATTGTTTAGGGTTTTTTTAAGACCTTTACTATTATTGTTATTTTATTTTTAAAGTCACCATTCTCATTGGCGTCAACATGGCTGTCATTTCCTCTCCAAGAAAAAATGTCTTCTCCAAGTGCACATCCCAAGAGACTTAAGATTACAAGTGCTAAAACAAGAAAAATAAAGTTATATTCATTCAAGCAATCCTGTACATAAATCACATTTATGTACATGTATATATAGATTGAACAATGTAATTTAATTTAATTTAAAACATGTATAGTCTCACCCCTCATTTCTGCTGATGTCTTTCAACTGTAGTCTGAGGAAGATGTGTTAACGTCAACTCGAGTAATACTGGCTAAAAAAAGGCTAGGCAGACCCCACCTATTCCCTTTCACAAGAAATGGCATGGGTAGGGCCTTTTGTGTGCGTTTTTATCATGCAACACTGTGCTGAATATAGGGCGAGTATTGTTTTTCAGCTAAAGCCCATCATGTTGTTCCCATGGTTGTTTTCTCTAGGGTACCACTGACACTTATCTCTCTTCATCTTGGAGCTGAGCATTGAACTGTAACAACAACAAAATGCAAAATACCTAAATGATCACTTGCAGTCTGAGTATGAAATAATGGATTTTGACTTCTCATCTAAGGCAAATGAAAATTAATGTTTGGCCAGTCACCTAAATGACAGATGTAACAGGTAATTCACAGAAAATTCAAGTTTTACACCTCCTCAATAAAACCACAATAAATCAAACAGATAATTTTTTTGAGCTTAATTTAAGACATAAACTTCTACTGTTGTGCTTGGCTAACTTTTTTTTGCAGTTTTTTGTTGCTGTATGGTTCTGATTTTGGTGTTTGGAGCTCTGTCAAGTTTTTTTTTCACACGAACAGCAACAATAATGACAACTATATTAGCATAATTAATTGTAATCATTAGTGTTCTACTTCTTCTGACATGGAAGTCTATAGGAGCATATGCCTCCAGTAGAAAGTTGTTCACAATCTGTTCGCTTAATAAAGGGCTGCTTCGTCACTGATAGGGGATAGGAGACTTTTGTAGGTTTTGTTCCCTGCAATGGATTGTTGCTAAATATCCACCTCATCCAATGTTTTTTTTCTTCTGTCTTTTAGGATATCCTATAACAATGTAAGAAACATCAATAAACAATTCAGTGCATGAATCAGCTATCCTAGTTAATCAAAATTAACTGCAAACAAATGGCATTTTACAAACCTGTTAGATCAAATAAGTGATTCATTCGCAAACAGGTACCACTAGTTCTTAATTTAAACAACTAATAGAAAATACACATTACATGATAGCTGAAATATTGTCAAGCAAAATTATTATGTCTGTATATGGTGATCTCTGTCTTCAGACAAGGATTTATCTATAATATTTTACTGGAGTAAAAATTGCATTACACTAGGGCTCAAATATTTGTGTATTCAAGTTTTACAAAAAAATTGTTAAAAGTTTGTTAACTTTTCTCTGCTCATACCTTACCAATACTTTGGGTCTGTCTGATATTAATCTTGACATCTGTCCAAGGGAAAAAGATGCTGTGTCGATAATGTTTTGGGAGCATCTCTGTGTGACTGCGTCCTGAAGCATGTGTGTAATCAGACCAATAGGCAGGGTGACGTAGCGACCAGGAAACTTAAAAGGGCACCCGGTGTGAACAGCATTAGCTTCTGATAGGTTGAAGCAAGCACTCACAAGGATACATGAAGTATGGCAGGGCAACACAGTGTCTCGTTCCTTCAGGGATCAAGAGATGTTCCCCTTCAGGAACTCGTGCTGCATCGGAAATGCTTTGGGAATGAGATTACCAACTCCGCCATATTGACAACTGCCTGTCTAGTGTATAGTTGATGTGCACATCTCAAGACAGAAGCAATCTAGAGCTCGTAGTAGTCTCAACATCTAGGTTATAAAACCTGAAAAAGGTGAGCAGGATACACCAAACTGCAGCCTCACAGACACTGAGTATAAACACCAGATAAGAATACCTTGGAGGCCGACATACTTCGGGTTGAGTGGGCCCTGACCCCCAAAGGTGAACAGAGGTCAGAGGACTCATAAGCCAGAGAGATAGCCTCAACTATACATCTATTTAAGCAGATATAGACGCCACATTAATCTTCAAGGTGGAGGGAGTCAACCTTGCAGATAATCACTCTTGCAGGAACTCCAGCACTGAACCAACTGGGCAGTTGACTGGGTCAAGCAGGAGATCTCCGCACCATGACATGGAAAGCTTCCACTTCAGGGAGTACATTTTCTTGTGGAGGGAGCCCTGGAGTGAAGAATGGTCCCAACAACCTCAGCTGAGAGACCAGCAGCTATGAGTTGTGCTCCCTCAGTGGCCACACCCACAGTTTACATAACTCCTGGTGAGGATGAACAACCGTGCCACCCACTTGAGTTAAAAGGTCCTGCCTGATCGGAATCTCCCATGCAAACCTGTTGAGAAATGACACAAGGTCCAATAACCAAACTCGGGGCAGCCAGAATGGGGCTATTAGAAGGCTGAATCTTCTGGCAGACTCTCTCCAGCCTCTGCCACGTCTGTACCATGGCATCCAGTCCAAAAAGAGGTCTCCAGAGACGCAATCGGGTTGACTTGAGTCTGGCCAAAAATACTCCAAACCTGTCCCACAGCCTCAAGGTGGAGCCTCCATTCCCTGGGCCTCAGCACCTGCCTTTACAGGTTGTCTGCTCCCTGATTGACATGCCTATGATATAGACAGTCTGGACTACCCTCCATAGTCTTCTGTGGTCAGATTTGGTAGCTGAGCTGAGCCAGAAAGTTATTGATGTGCAGAGGACGGATTCAGTGATGGCAGAGTAGAACTGTTTCAGCAGCTCCTGTCGCAGGTTGAACCTCCTCAGCTGGCAAATGAAGTACAATATCTGCTGGGCCTTTTTCACAATAGACTCAATGTGATTGCCCCACTTCAGGTCCTGAGAAATTGTGGTGCCCAGGAATCCGAATGACTCCACTGCAGTCACAGAGCTGTTCGTGATGGTGAGTTCAGGGGGGTTTCTCCTGAAGTCCATGATCATCTCCACAGTTTTGAGTGTGTTCAACTCCAGGTTGTTAAGACTTCACGCCTGCTCCTTAACCTCCTGTCTGTAAGCAGACTCGTCACCATCCTGAATGAGACCGATCAGTGTGGTGTCATCTGCAAACTTCAGGAGCTTGACAGAGGGGTCTCTAGACGTGCAGTCATTGGTGTGTGCAGTCACTACCGCTCGTAGTGAGAAATGTTCTTTCTGTGCCCAAAGCAGGAGTGAAGGGGACTTTAACTTAGGCCGCTTTGATGGTTTATGTAGGCCACCACCATTGTGTTGTCCAACTGGATTAGGACGTGATGTCCCTTTAAGGCTGGCAGGAAGGTCTTTAGGGCCAGAAAAACAGCCATCATTTCGAAGCAGTTGATATGCAGGCATCGCTCGTGGGTCGACCAGGAATCATACGCCGGGTTGCCCTCGTACAGAGCGCCCCAGCCTGAGCTGGAAGCATCTGTTGTGACCATTTTCCTTCTGGAGGTCGTTCCCAACTGTAAGCCTGATTGAAACAGGCGAGGAGTTGTCCGAGGGGCCATGGCCTTGAGGCAGCGATGGGTTACTTTGAGGGAGCGTGGCCCAGGCGCCAGATGTGGGACGGAACGTGGGCTTTTAGCCAATATTGAAGGGGCCGCATGTGTAGCAGGCCCAGGGGAATAACTGTGGAGGTGGCAGACATGAGGCAGAGCATACTCTGAAATGCTTTGAGGGGACGAATAAACCCCAGCTTGAAAGACGCTGCCGCTCCCTGTTCCAGTGTAGTCCGAACTCGCATTTGAACAGAGTCTATGACTGTTCCCAGAAAGGACGCTCGTTTTCTAGGAACCAGAAAACTCTTGGCTGGCTTGATTTTCAACCCCAGACGCTCTAGGTGGTTGAGCAACAATGACCTGTGAGTGGTCAATTGCCATTCTGAGTTGGCAGCATTAACCAGTTGGCGAGGTAGTTCAGTCTGTCTCAGAGGGGAAAGAGCCACGTCTACGCACTTCATAAAAGTGTGGGGGGGGGCAGAGACAGTCCACATGGAAGGACCGTGTACTGATGGGCCACTCCCTCAAAAGCAAGGTGGCTTGAAACAGTCGCCGAACTGGGGAAATTAGGCAGGAAGTGATGCAGCGCTTGCGACATCTTCTGTGCCTCTGTGAAGCGCTCCGTAAAACCGTCCATGGCAGGGCCAAAGAGTTCCTGAGGCGTGAATGGGGAATCGAGGAAGGCCATTTTTTGGCATCCCTAATGTCCGTCAAGTTTAGCTCACACGCGCCGACTATGGAGTTTGCCATGTTTTCGTGAGCTCTTTGTGGATTGCAGGTATGAAAGGAGCTGGACACTGACTGGAGGAAGGTTGACGATGTCCCTTCAGGAACCACTTGTCAAGGAGGCCATGGGTGGGGTCTTCTGGGGCTGACCACGCACGGCCTAGTTCCTCCACAGCATGCGTCAGAATGCGGATCAGCTCAAAGTCTATGCTCGGCCGCGTAGACTGAGATGGAGGGGAAACTTTGGGCTCTTCACCGGAACACACCCACTCGTCAGTGTCAGATGCCGTCAAGGACATGGAGTTGTCGACAGCTATCTCTTCCTCAGAAGCGCTGATGGAAACCAGGCCGCTTGTGTCCAACGAGGGGCGCTGATTCTCACGTGTGAAGCACACCGGCTACATGAGATGCTGTGGGGAGAGTGAAGTGCGCGGGCATTGGGTCGACGCAACGTCCCTTGTGCTCGAAAGAGGAGCCCCGCTATTCCGCTGCTTCTTTCTCCTGGGAGAGAGAGGAGTTGGGGGAACGGAGTGGGGAGAAAAGGCAATCCGCAATTTGTGGAAAAAGGCAATCCGCGAGTGAAGGTGTGCAGGGTTGATCTACTCGCAGTGAGGACACGAAACCCCGTGAGTGCAGCCTCTGCATGGGTGATGCCCAGGTATGCGACACACCCCTCATGCCCATCAGCTGCATGAAATGGCTCCCTGCACTTTTTTTCCTTCGCTGGATGGCCGCAGGGGAAATAGTCCAATGCCAGTGTCTGGCTTCAACGGCAGGAGCGTAGAGCAGGTTGAGCTTCTAGCTTCGGGTTCGTCACAGAGTCAGCGAAGAGATGGTCTTGTTGCTGAAGGTGAATATTCTGATGAAATGGCACCCTGGGCCGACTTATATAGCAGTTGGCTCCACCTCCTCTGGTGGGCTCGAGCGCCCTTGGTTTGTGCAGCTACAGAAACGTTAACAAATCAGGCTTCAGTAACAGAGTAAACAGGAGTTTCCCCATATGTTCGTCAATGACGACGCAGCAGAAGTTAGCTTTCGATAGGGAACAAGAGAAAATGGATACACTTATGAAAAATATAAAGACAGGTTTGCAATCTTAATTAGAAAATATGACACAGCAGGACGTGCATACAAAATACTAAAGAGCTAAAGTTTGGTTAAAACATTTGTAGCCATATATTGCATGACAGCACTACAAAAACAAAACAAAAGGAAAGATTATTGCCATATATAGTGGTTGTCTAATTGTTTGTGGGCTTTGTGTAAAAAAAACTGGCTTTTAACACTTGTTTCGCTAGGTATTTGAGTAAATTAAAACACAACACTTACATTTCAATGTGAATTCCCATACAGAACTCGCATCCTCATGTTTTTTTAAATATTGTCATCTGCACGCAAGTGATTCTGGGATACGGTAGAGTGCGAAGTGTCCATCAGTTGTACACTTTATTTTCCTGTGAAACGGAGGGTGCATTTGAAGTCGCTTTCGAATTACGGCAGCCGCAGTGACACAATTGGTCTTGTAATGCGGTCTTCGGAGGGTGCATCCTGAATTGGGACAATTTGACGCTGTGACGCTATCACACTTCAAAAATATGCACTTCGGAGTGTGTGCACTTCACATTAGGACAGCCTTCATCGAGCCCCTTAAACGCAATCGCACTAAGGATTTTCCTGTAATTTCAATGAGGCCATTTCAACAGAGAGTGTGTTGAGGAGGGTAACAACAAAAAGAGCTGGTTGAAATATATATTTGTAAAGCCGGGTTTGACAGGGTCAATAAAACAAATCGGCTATTCTTTCAATTGTTGGAAAAAGAACTCATAGCTTAGTAATGGATTTATGCACACACAAAGACCTGGCTGGTCTTTCAGGCACTTGACAAATCTGTGTAGTTATTAGTAATTAGCTGTTACAACCTTAAGATGATGTAGGGGTGTAGGGGTCTTTTTAACATTTAATTTAAATATTGGTAATGAATGCCGGTTCAATCTTTCGATTTTAAGACTTGTTGTAGAGGTTGTCTCTCCACAGAGGAAGATGCCTGTAGAATTTCTTTCATATCAGAAAAATCACAGTAATAAAAACCACCTCCTGCTGCTCCGTGTTCACTCTCATTCCAGCTTTCAGTGTCGCCAGAGTTTTTTTATCCCAGTCATTTATCTCTTTTTTAAATATATTGAAAAAAATAATTCCCCATACTGATGTGTGAGTTGTTCATTTCTGTGGCTGGAGTTATGGATCATCTCACTTACTGATATCTTGAAAAATACTTTTTAAATTTGTGTTTCTTTAATTTCCCGCTCTTTTATGGTTGATTTTTATAAAAAAACAAACATATTTTTATTTGAAGATCACAAATGCATAAAGAATTTTCATGCACAGGCCACAGGTATAATCACTATTGTCTGATTCGCTTCAGTCCTGAGATATCGCATAGAAAACAGAAATATTTTAATGAAATATTTGAATCTCAGTCACACCATACTCATTATCCCACAAAGGAATCAGAGGAATTTGGAATGTCACATTGTCGTATGGAACTTTTCTTTGCAGGTCACAAATGTTGGTCAAATCACTGGCTGCTTACAGTATAATAATATGACAATGTTCTGCACATTAGTGCCTCACATTTCCATGCCAGTTTAAAGAGTTTCAATATCTACCACTTGCCAGAACTGAATGAAGTTCAGCCTGATATAATTTGTTGTTGTTGTTGTTTTGAGAGTTCCATGATAAAACATTATTTCTATTGCTTTTAAGATGTTACCTAATCCTACAGTACATTTAATTTTAAAACACTTAAAGTTACAGTAAATTATGTTTTCTGCCACAAACAGTATTGTATTGTTTATTGGTTTTTCAATGCTTTTATTGTACTTTTCACAATGCACACAATTCTGTTTTAAAGCAACAACAATTTGGATATATTTATAGCATTTGTTAATTTATTATGTGGATATAAGACAATCTGTAAGGTTTGAAATTTTAATAATTATTGTTTTTGAGTATTGTGCCATGGTCGCACTCGCATATCAGGGTTTAAAAAGTTGGTTGTATCCAGGGCTGGGAAGGTTACTTTTAAAATGTATTTCACTACGGATTACAAAATACATGCTTTAAAAAGTAATCAGTAATGTATTTTGTTAATTACTCAGGTTTAGTAACGTAATATAAATACTTATATGTAACAAGGGAACATGTACTTGATGTCTTATTTTTGTTTTCCAACTCTAAATAAAATTTCTATGAACAACTAATAACATGTCATGTCATTTAAATCTACCAATCAATATACATTTAATTTGAATACAATGAATGTGATTCTGTGCTGTTTCATGCAGCATTCCAAGGTTCAAAACAAATCCGAACACACCAAACATATTATAAAAGTAGCCAAAACAACTGGCACCGTTCTCCAAGTAATACAGTAGATTTGTTTACATTTAGTCAGTTTGCAGACACTTATATCCAAAGCAACTTACAATTGGGGAATACATAAAGCGATTCATCTTGTAGAGGCAAACAAACAAAGGAAGTGCTCGTAACACCAAGTCTCAGGCATTGTTCAAATAAGGACAAGCTAGCAAGGAAAGGAGAGAAAGATAAAGAGAAAGTTTTTTTTTTTTTTAGTTTAGGATGGAGTCCTTGTAATTTATGTTGGAAGTAATGTCGTTGTAGTTCAACGTAATTTAACAAGCACAGTTCGCTAATGATGCTTTTGGGAAACATACCCCAGATCTATCCAGTTTAATGTGAACCATTCACACTGGTTTCGTAATTCAAAATAAATTATTCATTTATAAAAGATTGACTCAAAATAATCATCTGTTCACAAATCGAATCATGAACTCCCATTACCGTGCCAAAGATGATCGGTTTGTGAACATTACAGATGAACTTGAAGTCTTTGTTAATTCAAAAAACACTCAAAGCTATCGCTTGACTTTATAAACTTGTATTTCATGCATGATTCATATGGATCTGTTAACTGATGCAAAGTATTAATTCTAGGAGAATTTTATGTCATTTTTCAGTTAAATTATTAAAAATATTAATGAATGAATGAATGATGCATTTATATAGCGCTTTATTGTGTATTGTTGTACACCCAAAGTGCTTTACAATCATGGGGGGGGGGGGGGGTCTCCTCAACCACCACCAGTGTGCAGCATCCACTTGGATGAACGTAATGATAACCATTTAACATTCAAAATATGAGAAAGTAGAAAAACGACTTACTGGATAAAACATTTCAAAGATCTAGAATTAATACTTTTGGCTGCACACATTTTGGTTGAATAGATGAAAATAACCATTCATTTTAATTGATTATTATATATACAGTGGTTACGGAAAGTATTCAGACCCCCTTAAATTGTTCACTCTGTTATATTGCAGCCATTTGCTAAAATCATTTAAGTTCATTTTTTTTCCTCATTAATGTACACACAGCACCCCATATTGACAGAAAAACACAGAATTGTTGACATTTTTGCAGATTTATTAAAAAAGAAAAACTGAAATATCACATGGTCCTAAGTATTCAGACCCTTTGCTGTGACACTCATATATTTAACTCAGGTGCTGTCCATTTCTTCTGATCATCCTTGAGATGGTTCTACACCTTCATTTGAGTCCAGATGTGTTTGATTATACTGATTGGACTTGATTAGGAAAGCCACACACCTGTCTATATAAGACCTTACAGCTCACAGTGCATGTCAGAGCAAATGAGAATCATGAGGTCAAAGGAACTGCCTGAAGAGCTCAGAGACAGAATTGTGGCACAGATCTGGCCAAGGTTACAAAAAAAATTCTGCTGCATTTAAGGTTCCTAAGAGCACAGTGGCCTCCATAATCCTTAAATGGAAGGCGTTTGGGACGACCAGAACCCTTCATAGAGCTGGCCGTCCGGCCAAACTGAGCTATCGGGGGAGAAGAGCCTTGGTGAGAGAGGTAAAGAAGAACCCAAAGATCACTGTGGCTGAGCTCCAGAGATGCATTCGGGAGATGGGAGAAAGTTGTAGAAAGTCAACCATCACTGCAGCCCTCCACCAGTCAGGGCTTTATGGCAGAGTGGCCCGACGGAAGCCTCTCCTCAGTGCAAGACACATGAAAGCCTGCATGGAGTTTGCTAAAAAACACCTGAAGGACTCCAAGATGGTGACAAATAAGATTCTCTGGTCTGATGAGACCAAGATAGAACTTTTTGGCCTTAATTCTAAGCGGTATGTGTGGAGAAAACCAGGCATTGCTCATCACCTGTCCAATGCAGTCCCAACAGTGAAGCATGGTGGTGGCAGCATCATGCTGTGGGGGTGTTTTTCAGCTGCAGGGACAGGACGACTGGTTGCAATCGAGGGAAAGATGAATGCGGCCAAGTACAGGGATATCCTGGACGAAAACTTTCTCCAGAGTGCTCAGGACCTCAGACTGGGCCGAAGGTTTACCTTCCAACAAGACAATGACCCTAAGCACACAGCTAAAATAACGAAGGAGTGGCTTCACAACAACTCTGTGACTGTTCTTGAATGGCCCAGCCAGAGCCCTGACTTAAACCCAATTGAGCATCTCTGGAGAGACCTAAAAATGGCTGTCCACCAACGTTTACCATCCAACCTGACAGAACTGGAGAGGATCTGCAAGGAGGAATGGCAGAGGATCCCCAAATCCAGGTGTGAAAAACTTGTTGCATCTTTCCCAAAAAGACTCATGGCTGTATTAAATCAAAAGGGTGCTTCTACTAAATACTGAGCAAAGGGTCTGAATACTTAGGACCATGTGATATTTCAGTTTTTCTTTTTTAATAAATCTGCAAAAATGTCAACAATTCTGTGTTTTTCTGTCAATATGGGGTGCTGTGTGTACATTGAGGAAAAAAAATGAACTTAAATGATTTTAGCAAATGGCTGCAATATAACAAAGAGTGAAAAATGTAAGGGGGTCTGAATACTTTCCGTACCCACTGTATATATGACTGTGTATATACAGACTATGAACTGCTTTGTGACATACAATGCTTGATGTTTCATTTCTTTTGGAATTATTTTAATTGGTGGAGAAGAAATTAACAAACTAAATGTCAATTTTTTTCCAACTGAAAAATAAGTAACACAGTTTTAACTTCTTGCTCATTGACCTGTGTTTAAAAAAGCAATTGATTCAGGGATATTGTGTTTGTTTGCCATCATGGTTCTGAAAAATGATTGCTCCATACCATTTGTCCATCTTTCAGTGAGGCACTTTAATTTGTTTAGAAAGAGCAAAAGAACTGCAGCTTCAAGCCAGTGTCATGCCATTTCTCAGTTTTCAGAAGCAAATTACTTGTACCTACTGAAGACTTGATCTTACCTTCTCGCCATTTAAGATAAGAAGTGAACCCAGAACTTCATCAGACAGTTTACTGCATATCAAACCAAACCTTTCAAAACATCAAGCAGTCAGTGATAATTGCAATAGGCTTAAATAATAATAATCGTAAAATAAAATAAAAACACTCTTAATGTCATGTTAACATGTTGAATGCATTCATTAGTAACATATACATCGTTAACGGATCGAAAATAATACAGACCAGTGTTTCTTAAGACCAGGTTTGGAATGTTTGTACCATATTGGATTAATAAAATCAAAAGTGTGCCCTTTTTGAGATAAAAAGTGCTGCACTGTAAACAACAGAAGAAAAAAATGATATAAGACAAAAATTATATGAACCAGTCAGCCAAAATTGATGCATAAAGCACTGTTGCATTCTACATTAATTTTATAGATTTTTCTTAAGCCATGATACAAAGTTGTCCATCATTCTGTGTCCAAAATCAAAGTCCGTGGGCCATGTAATGAACATCAGTGCACCATGAAATCCACCAGGGTAATGTTCATGTGTGACATCAACTCCAGCATTACGCAAACGTGTGACATACATCAAGCCATCATCCCGCAGTACATCATATTCACAGGTCACCACATAAGCCTTAGGCAATGAACGCAAGGCTGTGTCAGGCACCAGCAATGGTGAGGCTCGTGGATCTGCAAGCAAGTAATGAGGACCAATAGAGTGCACTGAACCTTTTACGGTGACCACAGGTGGAGCACTGTAGTTGTATGTCTGGCGATATAGATCAGGTAAATATGAACTCCAATTGACAAACTTAAGCAAATCGGCTGATTCATGGTTATTGTGTCTGTTTGCCATCATGGCTCTCAAAAATGACTTGTCGCTGGTGAAGTACTCGCTCCAAAACCTCACCATCAGTGAGCGGGGCAGTATAGGCATGTGCTGGTTCTGCTGGTAGGAGGGAGTGTTCAGATCCAAGGCTTGCAGGACAGGGTAGATTAGCGCTTGGGCCTTTAGCTGGATATGCTGTTCTGGGTCCTTTTGCAACTGAGTATACATAAAATATTCAATGAAACATATTATAATATAAACATATTCATTAAAATATAAGCAAGCTTCATAAAGAAACTTCAGTTTCATTGTTGCTATTTCAAATCAAATCAAATCAAATCACTTTTATTGTCACATCACCACAGCACAAGTGCCTTGGTGAGTGAAATTCTTACGAGCGTGCTC
This sequence comes from Ptychobarbus kaznakovi, assembly GCA_027422405.1. Classification (NCBI taxonomy): domain Eukaryota; kingdom Metazoa; phylum Chordata; class Actinopteri; order Cypriniformes; family Cyprinidae; genus Ptychobarbus; species Ptychobarbus kaznakovi. The sequence goes on from CM049813.1 coordinate 3,726,461, forward strand.
CAGACAGTGCAAAACAAAACAAAACAAAAAAACAACAGTTTACATATGGACAGTACATATTTACAGACTGTACAGAGGACAGTGTGCAAAATACACATACATATACTCAGTACACATAGTGTACAATATAGACATACTTAGTTATCAGCTACACATTATACGCCGTATGTACACAATCTATACATTATGTAATCTATACATAGTAATAATGTGAAGGTGCAACAGATTATAAATTTACAGCAGATTGGTTGTGCAACAGATTGGTTGTGCAACAGGTAGATGTGCAAGGTGCAACATATTATGCATATGCAATGTCGTGGGTGTGCTTTGTATGGTGTCCAGTGCAGTGTGTGCGTGTAGTCCGGTAGAACTGTGTTAAAGTGCAGTGCATGGCATGTTGTGTGAGTGGGAGTGTGTTGTAGGGTGGGTCATTTCTGACTGTTCATTAGCCTGATAGCCTGAGGGAAAAAGCTGAGGGTATTTTTGACCACTTAGAATTTAAGCACTGCTGAAGAACATTTTAAATGTGAAATTGGGGTGTAATTATTCTTATCAGTTACCTGGTTTTATTAAATATTTATAACAATAATTATCATTATTATATATGTGACCCTGAACCACAAAACCAGTCATAAGTAGCACGGGTGTTTGTAGCAATGGCCAAAAATACATTGTCAAATCAAATCAAATCAAATCACTTTTATTGTCACATCACCACAGCACAAGTGCCTTGGTGAGTGAAATTCTTACGAGCGTGCTCCAGACAGTGCAAAAAAACCAAAACAACACACAACAATTTACATATGGACAGTACGTATTTACAGACTGTACAGAAGACAATGTGCAAAATACACATACATATACTCAGTACACATGGTGTACTATAAAGACATACTTCGTTATCGTTAACAACTACACATTATACACCGTATGTACACAATCTATACATTATATAATCTATGCATAGTAATAATGTGAAGGTGCAGCAGATTATAACTGTACAGCAGATTGGTTGAGCAGCAGATAGTTGTGCAAAGGTGCAACAGATTATACATATGCAGTGTTGTGGATGTGCTTTTGTGTGATGTCCAGTGATAGCAGATGTGCTAGTGCAGTGTGTGCGTGTAGTCCGGTAGAACTGTGTTAAAGTGCAGTGCATGGCATGTTGTGTGAGTGGGAGTGTGTTGTAGGGTGGGTCATTTCTGACTGTTCATTTGCCTGATAGCCTGAGGGAAAAAGCTGTCCCTCAGTCGGCTAGTGCGGGATCGGATGCTGCGGAGACGTCTCCCTGAGGGCAACAGAGAGAGCAGACTGTGGGACGGGTGGCTGGAGTCTTTGATAATCCTCCGGGCTTTCCTTGTACACCGCCTGGTGTAGATGTCCTGGAGGGAGGGAAGCTCACCTCCAATAATGTGGCGGGCAGTTCGCACGACCCTTTGCAGAGCCCAGCGGTTGCCAGCGGTGCTGTTTCCAAACCAGGCGGTGATGCAACCGGTCAGGATGCTCTCCACAGTGCAGGTGTAGAAGGATCTGAGGATTCTGGGGCTCATTCCAAACTTCCTCAGCCGTCTCAGGAAGAAGAGACGCTGATGTGCCTTCTTCAGCACTGCATCTGTGTGAGCAGACCATGTGAGATCCTCAGTGATGTGAACGCCGAGGAACTTAAAGCTGCTCACCCGCTCCACAGGTGTCTTGTCGATGGTGATGGGTGTGTGTTCTCTGCTCTGTCTCCTGTAATCCACCACCAGCTCCTTGGTCTTGTCGATGTTGAGTGAGAGGTGGTTCTCCTGACACCATTTAGTCAGGGTACTCACCTCCTCTCTGTAGGCCGTCTCATCGTTGTCAGTGATCAGGCCTATCACCGTTGTGTCATCAGCAAATTTGATGATGACGTTGGAGCTGTGTGTTGCTGTACAGTCGTGTGTGTACAGGGAGTACATGAGTGGGCTGAGGACGCAGCCTTGCGGAGCACCAGTGTTGAGGGTCAGGGGAGATGAGGTGTTGTTGCCCATTCTGACCACCTGACTTCTGCCTGTCAGGAAGTCCAGGATCCAGCTGCACAGAGATCTGTTCAGTCCCAGACTCTGGAGCTTCGCAACCAGTGTGGCAGGCACTATGGTGTTAAATGCCGAACTATAATCCACGAACAGCATTCTCACATAGGTGTTCTTATTTTCCAGGTGGGAGAGAGCAGTGTGCAGGGTGAAGGCAATAGCATCGTCTGTGGAACAGTTACTGCGGTATGCAAATTGTAGTGGGTCCAGTGAAGCAGGCAGCACAGAGCAGATGTGTTCTCTGACGAGCTTCTCAAAACACTTGCTGAAGATGGGGGTCAGAGCAACGGGCCTCCAGTCATTCAAGCATGTGACTTTATTTTTCTTGGGTATGGGCACAATGGTTGATTTTTTGAAGCATGCGGGAACCACAGACAGAGAGAGGGACAGATTGAAAATGTCTGTAAAAACCCCGGCTAGCTGGAAAGCGCATGCTTTGAGCACACGGCCTGGTATACCGTCCGGGCCCACAGCCTTACGGATGTTCACCCGTTTGAAGGATCGGGTTACATCCGCGACAGAAAGGGAGAGTGGACTCACCTCTTCTACAGCAGCCGCGGGTGCGCTCTCTGTGTGGGCGGTGTTATCCGCCTCGAACCGAGCATAAAAGGTGTTGAGCTCGTCCGGTAGAGAGGCGGCAATGTTCACAGTAGCTGGTTTATTCCCTTTGAAGCCTGTGATGTTGTTGATGCCCTGACACATGCTTTTTGGATTATTGTTGTTGAAATGTTCTTCAACTTTGTTTTTATATGTTCGTTTGGCTGCTTTGATGGTTCTCCTGAGATCGTAGCTGGCTTGTTTCCGATCGTCAGTGTTTCCAGATTTAAAGGCAGTTGTCCGCGCTGACAAGGCTGATCGAACATCGCTGTTAATCCACGGTTTTTGGTTGGGGTAGATGCGGATTGTTTTGGTCGGAACTACATCATCTATACACTTCTTGATGAAACACGTAACCGTATCTGAGTACGCCTCTATGTCGTCATCAGACGCCGCCCGGAACATGTCCCAATCCACGTGATCAAAACAGTCCTGTAGTGTAGCGTCCAATTGGTCTGACCAGCATTGTATTGTTCTGAGGGCGGGTGCCTCACGTTTCAGTTTCTGCCTATAAACAGGCAGGAGCAGGACGGAGGAGTGATCCGATTTGCCGAAAGGTGGGCGGGGGAGGGATTTGTACGCGTCCCGGAAGGGGGAGTAACAGTGGTCGAGTATACGATCTCCACACGTGTTGATTGTGATGTGTTGAAAGTATTTTGGGGCTATTGTTCTGAAGTTGGCTTTATTAAAGTCTCCCATAATAATGAACGCTGCATCTGGGTGCGTGGTTTCCTGCTCACTTATATTCCTGTACAGTTCCCTGAGTGCCTGGTCTGTGTTGGCTTGAGGAGGAATATAAACAGCCGTGATTATGATGGCTGTAAATTCCCTCGGTAGCCAGAATGGTCAACACAGAAGCGTATGAAATTCCAGATCGGGGGAGCAGAGGGATTTAATAGAGTGTATGTTCCTTTCACCACATCACAAGTTGTTAATATAGAAACAAACACCTCCACCTCTGCTTTTCCCTGTGAGCTCTCTCGTTCTGTCCGCGCGATGCACGGAGAAGCCCGTGAGCTCGATGGCTGAGTCTGGAACCATAGCAGACATCCAGGTTTCTGTGAGATAAATAACACAGCAGTCCCTCGTTTCTCGTTGGTATGAGATGCGCGCCCGCAGTTCGCAGAGTTTATTATCCAGTGACTGAACGTTGGCCAGCAAAATTGTAGGAAGAGGAGGTCGGAAAGCACAGCGTCTCAGTCTGACGAGAACGCCAGCTCTTTTTCCTCTTTTTCGGCGTCGGCGGCGTTTCTTCGGTTGCGCAACCCAGACAAAGGGCTCTGATGCCGTGTCTGTGAACGATCCACCGGCATTGAAAAACTCAAAGTCCGGTTTGCGTTGCGCGACGGAGGAACCAATGTTTAAAAGCGTGTCTCTATCGTAGACAGTTATACTAACAACATCTAACACACAAAACAACAAAAAAACAAATAAAACATACGAAAAACTGCAAAGTTTTCCCGGAGCACGCAACACGGCTGCCATCCTCGGCGCCATCTTGCTTCATCTTTGTATGGGTCAAAATTATACCCCTTGTATGGGTCAAAATTATAAATTTTACTTTTATGCCAAACATCATGAAGATTTTAAGCAAAGATCATATTCCATGAAGATATTTTGTAAATTTCCTACCGCAAATATATCAAAACCTAATTTTTTATTAGTATTATGCATTGCTAAGAACTTAATTTGAACAACTTTAAAGGCGATTTTCTCAATATTTTAAATTTTTAAATTTCAGATTACAGATTTTAAAATAGTTGTATCTCAGTCAAATATTGTTCTATACAAACAAATCAGACATCAATGGTAAGCTTATTTATTCAGCTTTCAAATTATGTATACATTTCAATTTCACAAAAAAATGACCCTTATGACTGGTTTTGAGGTCCGGGGTTACATATATTACTGTAACCATAACCATAACCTTAAAAAAATAAGGTTAAATCACAAATTTGAACTTGATTAACAAAATATAGTGAACTTAAAACTCATTACTTGTATACATTGTCTAATTCAATGAGAACAAAATTATGTGACAATGGTCAATGGAAACCAAAATCATCAGCGCATTAAAGGCTAGATTAAATCACACTGAAAATCTAATTTAAAAAAATAAATTACAGGCTGATTCAACATGCATAAATTTCATCAAAGCAACTCATAATGTAATCAGTAGTGTATATGGCCCCCATGTGCCTGTCTGCATTCCTGACAATGTCTAGGCATGCTCCTGATGAGATGATGGATGATGTCAGGGCTCTAGAGTGCGACCAATTTGGTCGCACATGCGACCTAATTTCTCAAGGGTGCGACTAATAAAAATCCTAGGTCGCACTGGTGCGTCCAGCCATTCGAGAAAAAAACAAAACAAGTCTCCGCGACTCTGAAAGTCTATCTGTTGTTCAACAAGACACATACATTAGGCCCATATCGTGGTCTAAACCAATCAGAGATAGTGAAGGGCGGGACCCCCTCTGATTGGCCGTGGTCCAGATATTCCTGTTCATGTGTGTGTGTGCGTCTGAAAATGCGTGTGCTGCTGCAGTCAGACAGAGAGAGGTAAGTAATAAAGATGCGCGCAGTGTTGCCAATTTCGCTAGATTTAGCGCCTTTTTAGACCCCCATAGCGACTTATTTTTTTTCAAAAAAACAACTAGTGACAAATCTAGCAACTTGGACAAACTTTAGTGAGTCTCTGTGAGATTTCGTTGGTACTGCCGCGGCGGCGCGAGATCAGCGCGCACGCGGCACGTTCACTGCATCGGCTCTGTTCAGTGAACGTCTGAGAGGAGCTAAAGAGATATTATTGCTTCTCTAAGTTTGCATGCAAATATAGCTGAAATCACAGCACAGGAATTGTCTTGTCTTATATTGTGTATTATTTGATTTCATCAGCCAACGGCTCAGTAAAATGATAAATTATGATTTCTGTGCAGACTAGCTTCTTGGAAGGGAGAGCTGGTTATGTATTCTTAAAGGGGTGTGTTTCAGTCACTATTTAATATTTATCCCGTTGACTGGCAACATAAACAGTAAAATATATAAAGTAAAACTGTTTTATTGAGAATTTGGCTGCATTAAAATACAGTATGAGTACAGAGAGACGATTAGACAGAACAGTTATTTTTTACTTTACTTTTAGTCATTTAGCAGACGCTTTTATCCAAAGCGACTTACAAATAAGAAAAAGTAACTAAAATTAAAAGTTAAAACTATACATATTATATACACACATTTAAGAAGATAAAGACATGAAATAAACATGACAAATGCATACAACATTTCAAAACTAAACATTTAAATGAAAATAAAGCTAAAAACAATTACAAATATTAAATCAAGAAAAGGTATGAGTATAAAAATGCTTCTAACATAACACTAAAGGCCTAAGTATACTTCTTTCTGGCATAGTAAGAATTGGTTATAAAAACTGTAAATACTTTTTTTTTCATTATGTTCAGTGCAATTATTTGGTAGTCTGTGGTGGGATGGGGCGCAGGATTGTTTTATGGGTTTAAGGGGGGGGGGGGGGTTGAGAAGCACTGCACTAGAGCATCCCTTCGTTCAGACACAGTGGAAGATCTGATAAGACTCAGTGTAGAGGGGTCAAGTCTGGAAGATGTTTAATGCTAGAGAGTGTGGTCAGCTGGTTTAGCCAAGGCCAAAGATCAAGAAGGCCGAACTGCAGGAGTTGGCCATTCGAGGGGCATGTAACTGCAATGGAGGATAGTCCATAATACATTGAGCCACGAGATGTTCAGTTTGACGCCCTTAAAACACTTAATTTAGATTTTATTTATCTTGAGATGTTTTAAGTTTAAATCTCTGCTCAGTGAAGGACTTTAAGCACCAACACTTTTTCAGTAAGTTACCTTTCCTGTAGAATTGTGCTTCAAATAAGAACTTTATGTTGACCAGATTGTTAGTTAGTCGTTTACTAGTCAATATTGCCTATATAAAAATGTGGGTGCACCTAACTTTTGTGCTGGTGCACCTAAGAAAAAAAGTTAGGCGCACCAGTGCACCCAGTGCAAAAAGTTAGTCTAGAGCCCTGGATGTCCTGGGGGATCTCCTGCCAGACCTGGATCCAGACATCGGTGAGCTCCTGGACAGTCTTTGGTGCTACTTGGCAGCTTCGTAAGCTGGTTATCAATTGGACTGAGGTCTGGGGAACATAAGGGCCAGTCAACAGCATCAATGCCTACATCATCCAGAAAGTGCCTACACACTCTGGTCACATAAGGCCTGGCCATTGTCCTGCACCAGGAGGAATCCAGGGCCCACTTCACCAGTGTAAGTTCCCTCCAAGATATTCCTCCCCATACCATAAATGAACCACCGCCAAAACAGTCATGCTGGATGATGTTACAGGCAGCATAACGCTCTCCATGGCATCTCCACACTCTTTCCCGTCTGTTACGCGCTCAGTGTGAACCTACTCTCATCCATGAAGAGAATGGGGTGCCAATGGTGGACCTGCCAATTCTGGTGTTCTCTGGCAAATGCCAATCGAGTTGCACGGTGCTCTCATGCCTGACCTGCTGGGGGCATTTTGGAGGGCTCTTGAGGTTTTCCGCCTGTTCCTCCATGCAAGAGCAGATGCTACTGGGTTATTGCCCTTTCATGGCCCTGTTCAGCTCTCCTCATGTAACCGTTCATCTCCTGATATATAGGAGACACAACAAACCTAAAGTGCCATTGTGGACGAGCTGGACTACCTGTGCAACCTGATTGGGCTGTATGTACTGCCTTATGATACAAGTAATGAGAAGGACCCTAACAAAACACAACTCTAGAGACAAATCATTAAGGAAAGATAAAGATAGAGCAGTTGTCTGTGGCCACTACCTGCAAAACCATTCCCTTTTTACGAGGTTGTCTTGCTGTTGTCTCTCCAGTGCACCTGTTGTCATTTTAATTTGCACCAAAGCAGGAGAAACTGATCACTCTACACCATCTACACACTCAATCCTCACAGTATAACACCAAATAATTTAAACTTCAGGGATATCAATCTGTTCAGATTATTTGGTGTTATACTGTGAGGATTGAGTGTGTAGATGGAAACAAAAATGTGATGAAAACATATTATGTACAGTGGGTAACTAAAGGTATAAAGCACAAAACGTTTAGATAAAATGCATTTATTATTTTGTAGTCCTACTCTAAAAATTGTAAATCGTACTGTAGACATTCATGTATAATTATTCATATATTACCTGCTGAGCCACTGCAGCTGCAAGGTTGCCTCCTGCACTGTCTCCAGACACAGCAATCCGTTCTGGATTGATATGGTAGCCCTTCAGAACATCAACACGAAAGATGAACTTCACCACACGGTACACATCCTCAAACTGGGCAGGAAAATGATAAGCTGGGGCAAGACGATACCTGCACAGAGAAAATTATGTTGGTATTGTTCTTCTTAATTGTATTTTTCTGTCAGAATAAAACCTACTGTTTTGAATAGCACATTTGTCCATCGATAGTTTCCACAAACAGCATGACAGTTTTAATGTGTTTTTTTATTAAAATGGACAGAAAATAGCATCATGTCTGCAATACAATCTGAACTTGTTCTATGTTTGTTGTTGGCTCCAACCCGATCTCATGAAAGTGCATATAAATAGTACGCCAAATAAAAATGAAAACTTGTGGTATTGATATGCAAAAATTGACTTTGGCATGTATATGCTACGTGATGGGTAGGATTAGGGTTGTGGGGTAGATGTGTATCATATGTATGGGAAAAATGCATATCATATGCACACCAACAAATTTCTTATCATATGCACGTGAAATTTGCGTTTTATATGCATGCCAAACACGTTTCTTTTCATATATACGCCAAAGTCCATTTTTGTATTCCAATACTACGAGTGTTCATTTTTATTTGGCGTACAATTTATATGCATTTTCACGAGATGGGGCTCATTAGTTTGCAAGCTCTAATACACTGTTTCACTTTCCATCACAAGCCCCAAAGCCTCTTTATTGTATTACTCATCACTATCTTTACTTTTACCTTCCTGAGTCAAACGTTACTGAATGCAAGATCCCTCATGAGCCCAACAAAGGTGAAAAGTTAGTGGTAACACTTTATAATAACTGCACGCTATGAATCATTAGTTAAGCATTAGTAAATAGTTAATTCATCCTTTATAAAGCATTGTTCAAGCATTAGTAAGCAGTTTATAAATACAGCTATAAATGTTTTGTCCTTGAGCATATCTATAATGTTTAATAATTGTATTTTCATACTTTATGAATTATCAATTTAACATTTCTAAATCATTACGTTATTTACAAACCAGTTATTCAGGAGCAGTCAGTACATTTGTAAATCTTATTATTTAGACACATTTTTGAAACCCCATACAAACCCCCTACCTCCTGAAACATGGACCATCGCACACTCCCCCAACCTTACCACATCAGTCTTACTACAGTATTTCCTTAGTGCAAATCATATTTTTGAAACCTTCCAGTCTGTTTTTAAGCCTCTGCGTAGCACAGAGTCTGCTTTATTATGGGTCCTTAATGATACATTAAGGCGACTGACTCTGGTGACTCTGTTATCCTAATTATGTTAGACTTAACCTCGGCTTTTGATGCAGTTGGTCATAAAACTATTTTATCTCGACTAGAATATTTTGTGGGCATCCAGGGAACTGTTCTTAGCTGGTTCAAATCATGTTTAACAAATAGAAGTTTCTCTGTCAGATTGGGTAATTTCTCACCATTACCTGCTAAACTTTCCCGTGGAGTGCCACAGGGTTTTATTCTCGCACCCATTCTTTTTCTTTGTATTTACTTCCTTTGGGCTCTTTTTTCAGAAAGCATGGTGTATCATTTCACTGCTATGCAGATGATACCCAAATTTATCTACCTCTGAAACAAAATAAACATGCTGCTCTGGAATCTCTTTTTGCATGCCTAGATGAAGTGAAAACATGGTTATCTAAAAAATAATTGTATTTCTGAATGAATCAAAAACCAAGGTTATAGTCTTTGGCCCTAGAGAAAATTAAGGGAGCAGAAGTAGTGATCTGGACTACCTTGCTCCTGTAAGGTCTGTTCCATGTTCTTGTTTTCTTGTCTTTTATTTTGAAGTTTTGATATGGTTCCTGTTTGTTTCATGCTTCCCTTGCCCTCATGTCTCTTTGCCATTGGTTCCCTTGTTCATTGTGTCATGTTTTCATTGGTTATTGTATTTTCATGTGATTATCAGTTCTGTCTGCTCATTGGTTGGTTTTTGTCATGTGTCCAGTCTTGTTTACTATAAGTAGCCATGCCATTGTATTGTTCCTTGTTGTGTATTAATGTTGTAACCTGCTGTTGGTGAGTCTAGTCCATTCATGCCATGCCAAGTCTGTCTCTGGTCAAGTCTGTCTCTGGTCAAGTCTGTCTCTGGTCAAGTCTGTCTCTGGTCAAGTCTGTCTCTGGTCAAGTCTGTCTCTGGTCAAGTCTGTTTCAAGTCAAGTCTGTTTCAAGTCAAGTCTGTTTCAAGTCAAGTCTGTTTCAAGTCAAGTCTGTTTCAAGTCAAGTCTGTCTTTATTTGGATGTTTGGATTTCACGTTTGTAAATAAACTGCACTTGGGTTCTTCACTAAGCTCGCCTTAGTGGAATCATTACAGCTCCTTTTACTTCTTCCTGTACTAAGAATCTAGGTGTTTTCTGGGATCAGAGTCTTAAATTTAATATAAAAATAAATGCGGTTATTAGTTCCTGTTTTTTTCTCAGCTACGCCTTCTCTCTGAAATTAAATATTTTCTCTCTGTGAAAACTTTAGAGATTGCTATCCATGTGCTCATTACAACTCCCTTGGATTGCAGCAACTCTCTCTATCTCGGCATTTCGAAGTCTTCCATCGCTTGTCTCCAATTAGTACAAAACGCTGCTGCTAAATTCCTCAAAGGACACCGTAAATTTGATCACGTCACTCCAATTCTGATATTGTTACGTTGGTTACCTGGGCATCTTAGAATTGAGTTAAAAATCTATTCTTCTGTTTTTAAAAATATAAATAATCTGGCACCGAGCTATCTATCTGGTCAACTTCATCCATACAATCCTACTCTAAATCTGAGGTCTGTTGATGAAAGACTTATGTCTTTCCCCAGATCACAGTTAAAGCATAGATGAGATAGAGCATTTGCGGTTTGCTGGCCCAATCTCTTAAAACCTATTTCTTTTCTTTGGCTTTTAATTCACTGTGAGTTTATGGTATGAATCTGTGGGCTGTCATGTGTTCTATGTCTTTCCTGTCCTGTGGTTCCTGTCCTGTGTTCAGCACTTTGGTCAGCCGTGCTCGCTGTTTTTAAATGTGCTATATAAATAAAACAAACTTATTGGCTGATGGCACTGATGCCGCCCTTTCTGAGGCACTGCATCACCAGTCACTTATACGACTACTCCCACGCCATTGTTTCTCAAAGTTCAATGAAGGAAGAAAGCCCATTCTGCCTCACACAAATATCTTCTAAAGATGCTCCTTTAGGTAGTGCCTGAGATAATGCCACACTCCTGGTAGAGTGTGATTGACCACCAAAACAAAGAAACAACTTATCTGATTTATACCACCTTCTTGAGTGGTAAGTGCAAATTTTCAGTTCTCTCACAAGACAAATCCTGTGCAATCGTTCTTTCTCCAATGTACCAAAGAGCTTATGGTAAAAAGACGGTAACAGGGCTGCAACTAATGATTATTTTGATAATCAATTAGTTGGCCGATTATTATTTTTGATTAATCTGATAAAAAGCCATTCTTTTTTTGACAAAATATAATATATAGTATTCCACATGCTGCCCGATGCTGTCTTTCAAACAGATGTGACAACGAAATGCTATAAACATACTGTATGGTGAATATATCTATATCTATGCTATACATTATGCGCAAAAAGATTTGTAAAGCAGTTTAAATGGAGAGTTTAAATAGACAAATGGACAAAGGACAGTTTAAATTCCTACACTAAAAATGGAGATAATGAAAATAATAAAGAAAAACACAAAGTATTTTCCAAGTCATTAAATGCATACAAGGCTGTTAAAGCCAAATGCCTCTAAAACTAAGGATATGTGAAATACAAAGTTCTGGCATGAAACTCTAGATTACGTAGTAACTCAATATGACAATGACATTATCACGGCACAGCTGATTGGTTCTCTCCTGTATCGGTAGCCAATGAGCTCACTGTTCAACATTCAAATACTTGGCTAGTGCTTGCTGTCGCAGTAGCAGCGCACTACAGAAACCCTCCACCTTCGCCAGCTCCACCTGTATAGATCTGCCATGGGGGGATCATGTATGCTATGGGGGTTATTGATGTTATTTGTGCAGCAGTAGTATTTCTTACATGCTCTCAGCAGCATGTTGTGGATGTATTGAAAGTGGTACTTGCTCTACAGCAGCAGCGCAGCGTAGCAGATCTGTTCCGCCAAGACCAAATACATAAACATCATCATGTACATTACCATGCCAATCCCTCAGAGAGTTGTCATGACAGAACTGACATTAAGGGACAACGCTCTTATTAATGGTCAACCTGTACAGCCATCAAACACCTTTTTTCCCCTCTGTAAACTGGCTTCAGAGTTTCACAATTTAAAATCGCTATTTAAAAAAAAAAATTACAGTCTCTGTACTGAGACCTTTCATAAATTTTTTCTCACTTTGTCCATCCCTAATCAAACACACTTCCTTGCTCAACTCTATATAATCAGGACTAAATCAAGGCTCAAGAGTGTTTGTCTGGGACAAATTGAGTTGAAGTTGATTTGGGTCAAAGTTAGTTCAGTATCTGCATTCCCAGAGATTGGCTGGTATTACTGTTCACTATTTCTTCTAACATTAACTGGCCATAATGTTCATGAACAAGTGCATGTTTTGTGTGTCCTGTACTTCACTATAATCTCTTTAGTTTTTCTGGCATTTGGACACCTGGCAGGCTGTCAAACTCTTTATAGTTTCCCTGCAGCGGGCAATCTGGCAGCAGAACGTCAGACAGCCACTTCTACTCATGATCTAAAGGAGATAAATAGGGACACATAGGACTTTTGGTCTGAATGTTACTCCGCAAACTCCTTTTGACTTTTTATTATAGGTTCAGTATGTTTCTTTTGGCTTTTTCTTTCAATTTGATCTCATTTTCATGCTCTGTTGACACACCGCATGTCCTTGTTTTTGCTGTTGTCCATGATAATACAGGATTCTGCTATGGAACGCTGGTGCGCTGGCCCATGAAGAAAGGGCTTACCCTCACTGCAGTTCATTGTTGATGGTTACCGGATCCCAGTGGTGTTATAAGCACATTAATTTATCCTATTCCTGCTGTGTTTGCATTAAAGGTAAACGTGAGAACAGCGAGAGCAACATGGAGCCTCTGTTTGTTAAGAAGAGTTAGGGTTAAATGCATTATTCAGTTCTTTAAGAAAACTACAGGTATAGGAAAATACATCAAATATAACATAGGTATATCACAGTCGATATAGACCGAAATCAGTGAGTGCTGTCAAACTTGTTAGGGCATGCAAGTTTGCTGAACATCCCATTAACACTCATTTTTCACTCCTCAGATAAAAAAAAAGAGCACAACAATGGGTGTGTAACGCTGTTGGAAAAGGGTAGGGGGGATTTTAGGGGAAGGGAGGCTTTCAAACATAACCAATAAAACACAGAGCTACAAAACACTCAGGATAGCAGTGTTTCCAAACCGTTTTCTTGAGGCACACACAGTATAAATTATCAAACTGTTCCTAATCTAACACACATGACTCATCACAACTGCTTTGTTGTAAACCTGTACTCCATGTATACTCCAAGACCTTAAATGAACATGTCTGATAAGAGACATTCAAAATGTGTACTGCTGGTGAGCCTACATGAATTAATATTGAAATGGAGAGCAGACCAAGACAAAAGTGTGGAGCACTCGGCTGCGTTTTAAAAACACTCTATGTGCCATGACAACAAACTATGGACACAATACTAAAAACTGTCATTACATTTTTTTTTGATAAAGTAAATTACACATATCAGTTTAAAACACTTAAGCAGGGTGAAAAAGACAGTTTATTTTATGCTTTTCTGTAAATTCTTATTTTCATTTTTTATTATTTTGTCTTTGTCTTCTGTTTATCTGTACAATCTACCACATAGTCGCTGTTGTATTTCACTATTCCAGTGCTGTTATTTGCATAACTGTATTTTATTATCGATGGCACAAATATTGAAGCAATACAGTAGATAACATATGTCAATATAAACTTAAAACATGCTCATTCCTGTCCGAACATGGACTATAATCAGCTGAGGGAGTGTTGTTGAATACTCCATATGGAATGCTGTAGGAAGGAAATATTGATTCTAGATTTCATTGTAATCTAGTTATTTTCCATAATGCGATACTACAAAGTGTTGACCCAGACTAGACTAAAAGAGGTATGCTACTACCATGGGTGTCTGTGAAGTTATTTCATTTTAGGGTGTGAAAGACCAATTTAAGCTTTTGGGTCTTTCTTTTTAATCTATCGGCTGTTGTATCATATTTGAAAAGCTTAAGTATCACTTTAACATTAAACAGATATCTACACAATGCTTTGTTCTCCAAAGTCCACTGGCCTCTTTCTACACATATGGTGTGGTCTTGTTTAGTAGTTAATAACTAAAGTAGTTAATAAAATAAATAAATAATAATATTCATAATAATAATTCCAGAAGATTTAGAAGAAATCTCAAAAATAATATAAACTATATGACACTTTTTTAACAACTTTTTTTCACTTAACAGATCAGGGCTGTCTTCTTAGGATGAAACACTTAGTATTCTCCATTAGCTGCTCTGGATAAAGGTATCTGGTGAATTAATAAATTAAATACTTGAGTACTGGGCCAAAGCAGGCAACACGATGCATGCATGCAAATAAACAAACAAACAAACAAACATAATTTTGGATTAATCCATAAAACATGATTGTTTAATGATGCAACTTGCCTTTTTTATCACAAAATTTAACCATTTGTTGCATATGACAGTTTTCCATATTTGTGTGCAGTATTAAGTCTGATAGAGCTACTAACAGGACCTCCTAAACATACAAGAAATATCAGGTTGCAGTCATTCCCCGAGAAGGGGTACGAGACACTGCATTATGACTTTGAAGCTATTTGAATGCTCCTTGTGAGCCGTTGTCTGAAGCGTGTGTGCTAAACGCCACCCTTGATTGACAATTGGGGTCAGGTGATATCATAGGTGAAATACCCACAACTCCATACTGACAATCACCTGCCCAGTGTGCTTTAAGTCCCCCAATATGCTCAGGCAGTAGCCGAAGCACTGCCACACAATGCATTTATTGACAAAGAACTTAGCAGTCCTGGTGCGAGGTTTCAGGTAAACACCCCCTTAAGAACCCAACCACCGATTCCCCAAGGGTGCACTCATGGCTTGCTCGCTTTACTGAACCTAAGGCACCAGCTCTTACCAAATGAGCTAAGGAAAGTCCAGCTTGCTATCATAACCCAGGAGAGACTCAAACATTACTCCTCTTAGGAAAGCATGCAAGTGTTTTTTTCTGATAAATATAGTGATAGAGTAGTGAGAATAGAGCACATCCACAGCTTCCACATCTTTCCTCTCTCTATCCCTGCCAAAGGCGTGAGTATGAGCGAGGGAGTGATGAAGAGTGATGGCCCACCGATTACCCAACTATGCCTATCCCAAGAGTGAACAGAGGCAAAAATGGCACCCTCTCTAATAGCTCTATCCAAATACTTGCTAGCAGTTCCCCATAAGTTGTCTTATGACCTCCAGAATCAAAGCTGGAGGGCCGGCAGGAGAGGGAATAAGATGCCAGTGGCGGGTACTGCCCAAACTCTTCTTTAATACTGACCATTCACATATGAGCACATAGGGACACTAACCAATGCAACCCTTGAACCCTCATGAAGGGGGTGTGATAAATCCTGACCTTCTCCTCATAAAGAAAGTGCTCAAATGCAAAGCTGATGAAGAACTGGGATTCGAGAAGAGGCATCTTCCTCCTCTGTATCTGCGTATGTGAATAATAGAAAAAGCATATGCCTCTACCACTGCATTCACAACACTGAACAAAAGGCAGATGAGACGTGTGGCGAGAAACCCGTCTACCTCATCTATGCTCAATATATCAGGCAAATACAGAAAGAGCATATCGCCTCTACCTCTGTATTCACAATATTGAGGAGACAACAGATCATGAGGTGGGACACAAACAGTGGTTTTGTCCATCTTCGGCAACTATGTCTGCCAACCCTACAGGTGAGGAAGTGGGACGCAAGCAGTCAAGTCAACATGTTTTATATGGCGCTTTTTACAATGCAGACTGTGTCAAAGCAGCTTTACAGTATCGAACAGGGAAATAGTGTGCCGTTCTCCTCTGGCCAGACAAAACCATCAGTTTAATGCTAGGCTGCAACAAAGTCAGATTGTGCAGAGGACTCATCTGGTTCCTGTGGTCTTTTCCCAATGGCCATCTAGGTGATGAGGAAGTGGTATTGCCCATCTTCCTTATCTATGCCCATACATTGTACAAAAGCAAATACAGAAATATTGCATATTGCTACTACCTCTGTTTACACAATACTGGGGAGACGGCAGATGGTGATGTGGGATGCAGACAGTGGTATTGCCCATCTTTTTCAACTATGTCTGACAACCCTACATATACAAATACAGAAGGAGCATATCATTTTCATCCCCATATTCACACTACTGGAAACAATAGATGAAAAAGTGGGATGCGAGAAGCAGTATTGACCATCTTCTTCATCTGCTGTTCCATTCCTCTAATGCAGTGCTTCCCAAACCTGTCCTGGAGGACCCCCTGCCCTGCACCTTTTGTATGTCTCCCTTTTCAAACACACCTGATTCCACTCATCAGCTCGTTAGTAGAGACTGCAAGAACTAAATTGGGTGTGTCTGATTAGGGAGACATACAAAATGTGCAGGGCAGGGGGTCCTTCAGGACAGGTTTGGGAAGCACTGCTCAAATACAGTGATCCTCAAATCTGGCCCGCGAGATCCACTTTCCTGCAGAGTTTAGCTCCAGCCCTGATCAAACTCACCTACCTGTGATTTTCTAATGATCCTGAAGACACTGAGATTAACATGCTCAGGTGAGTTTGATTAGGGTTAGAGCTAAACTCTGCAGGAAAGTGGATCTCGCGAGCCATATTTGTGTATCCCTTCTCTAATAACATGTAACATTTCCCTTCGGCGTAAGCGTAGGTTAAAGCTTTGCCTCCTTTCGAGACTTTGTGTAAGCGCATGGAAGAAAAGAGTCCAGACCTCTCACTCCAGCGCTACACATGATAATCATAAAACAAAGCACCTACACTCGTCAAACCCTAAGGTCGAGGAGGCAATTGCAGGAGATGTGTACAGACGTGTACAAAATATTTATTGCACATTTAGTCATGATGACTTCTGAGATCCTTTTGTGGCATCAAGCAATGTTGCTGCCTGGAGCCCTGACTCCTCAGAGGTCTTCTGAGGAGAACAGCCGATAGTACGATTAATCGTTAAAAGATCGCCATCTCGATTCAGACACCCACACGGCCCCATTTTAAAATGACAACAATTTGCCAGTGTCTATTAAACCTTTGAAAAAGTCACGATACAGGAACATTTAAATCTGCGTTTGCTGCAGCTGAGGTAAGAAACAGCTTCAAAAACAGTCTTTTCAACTACCCGGTATTATTTCTTGTCATTCATGTTATCACAGAAATACTGGGATGAAAGTTTATAGTTCGGATATAAACATTGATATCTATGGTAGTGATCAAAATAGAGCAAGGGATCTTTTGGCACTTCAAATAATTTATAGGAGCAACAAGTGACTGTTAAAAATGTATTTGTCATTGAATCATTCATTCAAGATATTTGTTAAAAAACATTGATTCATCCATTAATGAAACAAGTGAACTATTTATCAATGAGTCATTGAATCATTCTTTTAAAACCCTTTTTCATAATTTTAATATTAAAAATGTATGTATTAAATATATTAATTTAAACACTTTTAAATAGACTGCAGCAATTAATATTTTGTTACAAATGATTTAGTTTAGTTCAGCATCGTGGGAGAATCGTGATCTCTACTTGAGAGAAACAAATCGTGATCCTCAATTTATCCAGAATCGTGCAGCTCTTCTGCTACTGGTACCAGTTGGGCCCAGCTGCAGGAACAGATGTTGGGATAAAGGATGCTGTCCACAACCACCACCTCAAAAGCAATGCCGAAAAATCCAGAAGATAAAAGCATCTAGGAGAAAATATATTTCCTTCTCTTTTAGCTCTGACAGAGCAGATTGTCAGTCAACATCCTTCAATAAATCAGCGTGGTACAGTATGTCTGCAACACCGCCACACTTTCTAAATCAGCTTATTTCATTTTGAGCTTTCTCACACAGACTATATCACATGTACACACAGACAAACGGCTTTCTGGAGACAATGAAGCCAATGAAGTTATCTAGGCACTCCATATAGCTGGCCACCTCGCCTGTGACATCACCTGATGCAGTGGCCAATCAAGATGGGTATTTAGCAAACACGCTTCAGGCACCGGCTCACAAGTAATATTCCCATAGTGTCAACATCGTGAAACAGTCTTGTGTTCCACTTCAATAGGGGACTGAGGGAATTCCAAACTACGATATTACAAATTGGGTTATATATGATATTTATGAATTAGCTGATAATTAATTAACAATTGAATGGCTGTAATATAAATGATAAACTCAATCAATCAATCAATCAATCAATCAATCAATCAATCAATCAATCAATCAATCAATCAATCAATCATCAATCAGTTAATCAGTCACCAGATCCAGCGTGACCTTGTTGAAGCAAGCATTAATTCATTTTTATTAAATAAAAAATATTTGATACTTACTCTACAGATACAATAACTGCGTTGAGCTCTGTAACCATGTGTCTGGCCAGTAGATCATATGGGCCCATACCTAGAGAAGGGAACAAATATATGCTTTTTACTTTTATTTGATTAAGCCACTAGTGATGAAAACAGTCCTCATAGATTAAAACATATGTAACATGCTCTTACTATAGTAATAACAGTGAATTTAGCATAAATGCATGCAGTTAACCCCAATTCTAACCCCATAGTAAGTACATGTTGTTAATTATTATAACATATTACCTAAATGTTTGATTACAATATAACAAGGACACCTTAAAATAAAACTGTAGTCCCTTTAACCATCACAAAAAAGAGACCAATAGCACAAACCTTTAGAACAGAACTTTTCTACAGTTTATGTACGTTCAAAGCAGTTTTCAATATATTAAATAAAACTGATATTTTTTGCAATACTTGACACATTTTTAAGTCATTCGAAAGATAATCAGGCATCTACTGTTTATGAAGTTCCATGCATTAGAAAGTCATGACTTCACATTTGTTATCTTGGTAATATTCACTATCAATGGAGCAGTCAGTGACTTCAGCGAGTTATGCACGAGCACACAAACTCTCACTGTAATTTCACAAGTTGTCCACGCTGCAATATATATTACATACATAATTTCTGCACTTTGTTACGTATGAAATAATTTGAAAGAGTGCAGAATTCAATCAGTGAGTGCAAACTGAAATAAACCAGGGTTTTCAGCAGATTTCTTCACCAGTGACTAAACACCAGTGACTAAACACTAGCTGCTGCATTCATACAGAAACGTGTGTGATAGACTGTAATGATCAATGCAGCAAAAACCAACACATAAAAATAACTCTTTGATACAGCATGAGCAGATCTAAATGCAATGCTGCATTCAACACGTAATCGAATCGGAATCTTAATCGATTTTGTTTAATGGTGCACTATATTTTGCACATGTCTCTTGAATATGGGGTGCATTTTTGTTCATTTTGGTGCCAAGCTGCTCTTACCGTATTGACCCAAATATAAGACTATGTTTTTTTTCTTGGAAATACATCTGAAAAAACACAGTCGTCTTATATTCACGGTCTAGACTTTGACATGTCAAAGACAATACACACACAACAATCGGTGGCACTAAACACGTATATATTGAGTGTGCCGAGAACTATGTAATATAATGTGTGTAGTAAAGATGGCGAGTGAAAACAAAAGAGAAAGAAAAGCTTACAGACAAACATAAGACAGTACCCAGATTTGAAGACTACAATAGTAATTCACTTCTACCGTTAATAAAAGTTTGCTAGGATAATATGAGATGGATAGACTAAATGTTATATAATTCAGACGGGCTACCTGCTATTTTTTATGGTATATCAAAAAGTTTATATTTTTAAAATGTGATTGTTGGTACATTTTTACCAGTATTTATCATACTTTCAAAACAAAAATTAAAACAGGAAAAATATGCAATTTGAAAATATATATTTCTCTCTCTCTCTCTCTCTCAGTAAAATACATGATTTGGTTTTCCAAAAGGTTCATCTGGAAAAAGGCAAGCCATCTTATAAGCAGGGTCGTCTTATATTCGGGTCAATACGGTAATTTTTAACTGACGTCATGCATGGCTGCATTCTGAACGGAAATCTGTCATAATGATGGAAAATTGAACTCTTTGAAGTTCCAGTGCCAAGCGTTCATATAAATACACATTTACATTCCCATTAAGATATAAAAAGCTAGAACACTTAAACAGCGTGGTGTGATTAATGGTACTCACGGGAGCTGCCTAGACACCATCCTCCTCCATGCAGGTAAATGATGGCCCTTCTTGGCTCTCCTGATTCTTCTCGCTGGCTTGGCTGGTACACAATCACCTCCACCCCATCGAAATGATCATCTGACACCAGCACCCTCTCATCTGACACAGGCACTACTCGCTCTGCAATGGTGACGAACATCATAACTTTCATATACTGCAACAGTCCCATCCACTCGCTCAGTTCTGCCTGTGAAGAGGGAAAACAGTTAATTTAAAGGGGTGCTTTTGGCTTATTTTGTGCAAGAGCTGATTTTGTGCAAGTGGAAGTCAGACGGTGCCTGGCTGTGTTTTCTCAAAAAGGTTATGAACAGGGCAGACACATGGTGGATCAGCTGAGATCCTCTCACCAATAGCCAGAATCCCCTAATCTTTTGCTTCGGTGGGACAACAGCCCATTCTTAAGCCACTTGATGTTACTCCAGTGATGTTCACACTGTGTTAAGTCTTGAGTCACCAGTTCTAGTTTAGTCTTCAATCTCCTTTGGTAATAGGTTATTGTCTAAACCATGTAGGGACTGCAGAGCCCCCTAAATGATGGCCATACACACATGGTAGATGTGTGAGACCGAGGGATAAGTAGAGAGATTTAAATAAAGTGTTTTAAGTGATTAATCATTAATATCTAAACTGATGAAAAATATGTATTTAATGTGCAACAATATTGTGAACTTTAATAAATGCATCACTATACATAAACATGAGGAGAGTTCTGCACATCAAAGACAAGTGTAAATTAAACTGAACTGAAATATGGAGTGTGTGTGTGTGTGTGTGTATACAGTTGTGTTCAAAATAATAGCAGTGTTTTTAAAAAAGCGAGTAAAATCAAAATCCTTATACTAACTTTTACCTCAATACACACAAATGCATTGGGAACATTGCGCATTCTATTCTAAATCACAATATAAAGAACAATTTAGTAAATTTGTTATTAATTTACAGAAAGAAAAAGGAATATTAGGCTGTTCAAAAAATAACCAAGTCAAAAAAATTTATTTACAAAGTCAAACATTGACTGTATGAACTGCAAACTGCTTGAAGATGTAGCTTTCTTGTGAATGACTAAACTAACATTTAGTTGTATAGCCACGGTTTCTGAGAGAACTGCTTCACATCTGTGTTGCATGAGCCTGGCAGCTGTGAACAGGTATTTCAGCTCAGGACGATTGCACTACACACCACAATTCCTCTGCATTTCTTGGTTTTGCCTCAGAAACAGCTTTTTTGATGTCACCCCACAAGTTCTCTATTGGATTAAGGTCTGGAGATTGGGCTGTTCACTCCATAATGTTACTCTTGCTGGTCTGGAACCGAGATGCTACTGGCTTACTGGTGTGTTTGGGGTCGTTGTCTTGTTGAAACACCCATTTCAAGGGCATTTTCTATTCGGCATAAGGCAACATAACCTTTTTAAGCATTTGAATGTACTCAAACTGATCCATAATCCCTGGAATGCGATAAATAGGCCCAACACGTAGAATGAGAAACATTAATACTCCACCATACTTCACTGTCTTCAAAGTGTACTGTGGCTTTAATTCAGTGTTTGGGGGTCATCTGACAAACTGTCTGCGGCCCCTAGACCCCAAAAGAACAATCTTGCTTCATCAGTCTACAAAATATTGCGCAATTTCTCTTTAGGCCAGTCAATGTGTTCTTTGGCAGATTGTAACCTCTTCATTTGCCAGGCTGGAAGAGGTGTTAGTGAGGCCAGCAGGGGGTGCTCACCCTGTGGTCTGTGTGGGTCCTAATGCCCCAGTATAGTGATGGGGACACTATACTGTAAACAAGCACCGTCTTTCAGATGAGACGTTAAACCGAGGTCCTGACTCTCTGTGGTCATTAAAAATCCCATGGCACTTTTCGTAAAGAGTAGGGTGTAACCCTGGTGTCCTGGCCAAATTCCCACCACTGACCCTTGTCAATCATGGCCTCCTAATAATCCCCATCCACTTGATTGGCTCTATCTCTCTCTCTCTTCTTCATCTGTAGCTAGTGTGTGGTGAGCGCACTGGCGCCGTTGTCCTGTGGCAGCCGTCGCATCATCCAAGTGGATGCTGCACACTGGTGGTGGTTGAGGAGAGACCCCCCCCCACATGATTGTAAAGCGCTTTGGGTGTACAACAATACACAAAAAGCGCTATATAAATGCATCATTCATTCATTTATTCATTCTTTTTATCAACAAAGGGACATTGCGGGGGCTTCTTGCCGATAGCTTGGCTTCACATAGGCATCTGTGGTTCTCAAACTGGGGTACAGTACCCCGGGGGTATGTGAGGTGCACGCTAACAAATTGCTGAATTTTGGCGGTCATTTAATTCTACCCCAATTTAAAGTAACATTAAAACCGAGCATTTGTTTCTTACAAGCTAAATACAGTTTCTAGTAAAAAAACTGGAAAATGGGAGTGCCGTAAACAGTCAAACGACATCAAATTACCTCATCTTTTGCTGAGATACCTGCGAAATATGCTGCTTTAGCAAACCACGCTGTTGTTCATTGTATCTTTAAAGTAGATTTGTAGCGCTTAATAGCATGAAGAACAAATAGCCTATTGATGGACTGTACATTGAGATCGATTTAAGAAACCCTCGTTAATACAGAAACACCCCGTGTTATTGTTTAATGCTCAAAATACCAGCAAGAATGTAATTTGCCCTGAATATATAAACGAGTGCAAATGTGACAATGATTTTAAATAACAGTTCTCTCACACAGAGTGTGTCTCGTTAGTGAAGGAATCTACAGCTTTGAACGACTCGGAGAGTTAGTGATTAATAATCCTTTCATAACTACAGACTTTTGCTTCGAATGAATGAATGAACGAATGAAGTGACGCCTCGCTCATTAAGACGGTGACTTACCACCACCTAAAAAAAACCTTAAATCTACAAGTTTTTAGTTTTAAATTGAATCACTTCGTTTAGCCATCATTTATTGCTTTATTTATTGTATTAATGGAATAGTAAGAATATGACATAAAACATGGCATACAATTAATAAGGCTAGAAAAACATTGCCTAAAGGTGCACCTGTTAATCAATTTAAGGAGGCAAATATTGTCCCTTAATGGCAAAGGTGTGACTGCGGTCTAAGTGGGGGTACTCAGCAGAATGTTAAATGCCCCGGGGGGGCATTTAAAACTGATGGAGAACCACCGTTCTAGTTGTTACAGTACTTTAGACTTTCTCTGATCACCCTGGAGCGGATCATTGGCTGAGTCTTTGCCATTTTGGCGTTTTCCGTTTTCTTCCACATCTTTCTGGTTTTGGTTGCCATTTTAAAGCATTTGATATCATTTTAGCTGAGCAGCCTATCATTTCTTGCACTTCTTTATATGTTTCCCCCTCTCTAATAAAATTTTTAATCAAAGTACGCTATTCTTTTGAACAATGTCTGGAGATTTTCAGAGTACAACATTTATAAATAAGGGCCACAGCAGTTTTTTCACAGAATGGTTTACCTCTCTAATTAAACTCCACACTGCTATTATTTTGAACACGCCATTTTCAATTCAGGAGTTCACACTTACATAATAATGAACTGAATAAACGGTATGCGTATTTGGCGTGCTGTCCGAGGAGAGGGCTCCGAGCTCGGTAATCGTTCCCGAGCCCGGGGTACTCCCCTCGCCCGGGGAGAGGGGTCCGAGCTCGGCATTTGGCCCGGACCCAGAAGCTCCCCCCTACCCCCTGCTGGGGTGGAAACGGACTGGAAGTGAGGAGTTGGGGTGGTGGAGGGATTCTGGAAGACGAGAGATAATGGAGGTAAGGCTGCTTGATTATTTATAGGGGTTCTCTCTAGCGTTTATTGGATAAGTGATGTGATTACTGATGATGAATTGGCTGTGTTAATTATCCGCGCGTGCTCCTCCCGAAACTTGTTTATAAAACATCACTTCACGAGTTCACACTTACATAATAATGAACTGAATAAACGGTATGCGTATTTGGCGTGCTGTCCGAGGAGAGGGCTCCGAGCTCGGTAATCGTTCCCGAGCCCGGGGTACTCCCCTCGCCCGGGGAGAGGGGTCCGAGCTCGGCATTTGGCCCGGACCCAGAAGCTCCCCAAAAAACGCTTATCGTGGGACAGCAGCCAAATAGTGGCTAAGAGACCCCCCAAAAATTGCATGGCTTTAGGGCTGATGGGATGCTGGACACCGCTTGTAATGATGCTGCGGCATCTTGGAGGAAGGAGCGGCTTCTGCTGAAGTGTGCTGCTGCGGCAGCGTGGGGAGGGGAAGGAGGAGGTGAGGGTAGACACTGCTGCGGCAGTGGGGAAGTACGGAAAGGCTCCTGCGGGAGCGGGCACTGCTGCGGCAGTGGGGAAATATAGATAGCGCTCCTGCGGGAGCAGACACTGCTGCGGCAGTGGGGAAATACAGATAGCGCTCCTGAGGGAGCAGTCACTGCTGCGGCAGTGAGGAAATACAGGTAGCGCTCCTGCGGGAGCAGGCACTGCTGCGGCAGTGGGGGAATATAGAGAAAGCTCCTGCGGGAGCGGACACTACTGCGGTAGTGGGGAAAAACAGATAGTGCTCCTGCGGGAGCAGTCACTGCTGTGGCAGTGGGGAAATATAGAGAAGGTTCCTGCTGGAGCAGGCACTGCTGCGGCAGTGGGGAAATATAGAGAAGGTTCCTGCTGGAGCAGGCACTGCTGCGGCAGTGAAGAAAACAGCTGGTGGGGATTCCTGTGGTGGCGTGGGGCTGTTGGGAAAGGGAGGGGGAATGGGCCGTTGTGGGTGGTGGAAGGGAGAGGGGGGGGGGATTGGGTAACGGGGAGGGGCCGGGAGGAGAAAAGGCTCCTGCTGGAGCGAGCACTGCTGCGGCAGTGGGGAAATGTAGATAGCGCTCCTGCG
Source organism: Ptychobarbus kaznakovi (assembly GCA_027422405.1). NCBI lineage: Eukaryota > Metazoa > Chordata > Actinopteri > Cypriniformes > Cyprinidae > Ptychobarbus > Ptychobarbus kaznakovi. The sequence goes on from CM049813.1 coordinate 3,751,747, forward strand.
GGAGCAGACACTGCTGTGGCAGTGGGGAAATACAGATAGCGCTCCTGAGGGAGCAGTCACTGCTGCGGCAGTGAGGAAATACAGGTAGCGCTCCTGCGGGAGCAGTCACTGCTGCGGCAGTGGAGAATATAGAGAAAGCTCCTGCGGGAGCAGGCACTGCTGCGGCAGTGGGAAAATAGAGAGAGCTCCTGCGGGAGCGGACACTACTGCGGTAGTGGGGAAAAACAGATAGTGCTCCTGCGGGAGCAGTCACTGCTGTGGCAGTGGGGAAATATAGAGAAGGTTCCTGCTGGAGCAGGCACTGCTGCGGCAGTGGGGAAATATAGAGAAGGTTCCTGCTGGAGCAGGCACTGCTGCGGCAGTGAAGAAAACAGCTGGTGGGGATTCCTGTGGTGGCGTGGGGCTGTTTGGGAAAGGGAATGGGCCGTTGTGGGTGGTGGAAGGGGGAGGGGGGGGATTTGGGTAACGGGGAGGGGAGGGGCCGGGAGGAGAAAGGCTCCTGCTGGAGCGAGCACTGCTGCGGCAGTGGGAAAAAACAGATAGCGCTCCTGCGGGAGCAGACACTGCTGCGGCAGTGGGGAAATACAGATAGCGCTCCTGCGGGAGCAGACACTGCTGCGGCAGTGGGGAAATACAGAAAAGGCTCCTGCGGGAGCGGACACTACTGCGGCAGGGGGAAATACAGAAAAGGCTCCTGCGGGAGCGGGCACTGCTGCGGCAGTGAGGAAAAAAAAGCTGGGGGGATTGTGTGGGAGGGAGGGGAGGGGAGGGGGGGGGGAGGGGAGGGTGATGAAGAGGGGAGGTTGCTATGGGGTTTCGGAGGTGTATTTAAAGAGGATGGCCGATTAGGGTCTGGTGGACTTCCTTGATATGGGAGCGGTCTGATCGAATATAGCTTTTGAAAGCTTCTGACGACCAGCGACCGAGTTCTTGGATCTGCTGTTGGGAAAGGCCTTTATGGGCCGCTGTGGTTGCTGCGCCTATTCGGAACGAATGGCTGGAAAAGTTTTCAGCTGGGGTACCCGATAGGAGCAGGACTGACTTAAGGTGCTTTTGGAACCAGAAGCGAGTGACAGGGCGGTTGGAGTCGTCTGTAAAAAGGGGGTCGGATGGGAGTTTGGACTGTGGTTTCCTGAGGTGGAGGAAAGCTAGGAGGGTTTGGTATGGTAGTATGGGTGATTGGAGGTTGAAAATGTAAATGAAGTGGCCTTTCTTTGTTTGATCTGTCTTACTTTGCTTAATGAAGTAAGAGATGGTTTCGTCGTCCAGCACCGCTAAATCAGAATTGGTGGGGTGAATGGTTGGGTTAAATATTGATGTAATAGCGTTGAATGAGGTGATGGCCAGTAAAGAAAAGATGGGGAATGGCAGGTTGTAAGCAGAATTAAATGTTTTAAAGCATTTCCCTGCTGTTAGGTATGACTGGAGGGTCCTAGGGGAGACCGCTTGGAGAATTGAATTGAGGGAACCTTCGAGGAGAGGTTTCAAAGGATGATTTACGGGAATGTCAGTTCTGAATAGGGAGGTACTGGGGTGGGGAGTAGATCCGCCTCTGGTGCCAACGTTCTGAATTCTGGAAGGCAAAACGAGAGAGAGAGTCAGCTATTTGATTTTTGGACCTGGGAATGTGTCTTGCGGTTATGATGAATTGGTCGCAAGCTGAAATCCAAATCAAACGTCTTAACAAGGGCGTTAGCGTGGGTGAATGGGAACGAGATTTGTTGACGCGGTGTACGGTGGCTTCGTTGTCGCAGTGGATAATGATGCTGGTAGCGGATCATTCTGCTGCGGCAGTGGCGAAATATAGAAAAAGCTCCTGCGGGAGCAGGCACTGCTGCGGCAGTGGGGAAATATAGAAAAGGCTCCTGAGGGAGCAGGCTCCTGCAGGAGCAGGCACTGCTGCGGCAGTGGGAAAATACAGTTATGACTCCTGCGGGAGCGGTCACTGTTGTGGCAGTGAGGAAATAAGGATCCTGTTGGAGCGGGAGCTGCTGGGATGGTTGATGTGGAGATTAGCTGCTATGGGTGGATTTGGAGATTTTAAAAGGGGTGGCTATGGTGGGTCTGAAGATTGAGTGAACAGGGATAGATTGGCATTAAAAGGGGTTGGCTGATGAGGGTTTGTTTGGCCAGATGTGGTAGCTATGCCTGTGTGGAAGGAGTGGCTGGAGTAATGATCTCCTGGGATGCCAGATGGCAGTAGAACGGATATTTGTGTTTTTTGGAACGAGAACCGTGTGGAGGGGCGTTTAGAGTCATCTGTAAAAGTAGGTCAGATGGGAGTTTGGCCTCTGGACTTCTGTAATGCGGTTAAACTAGGAGGGTTTGAATGGTTCGATAGGGGATTGAAATAGTGAGGGGTTGTGAGTGGTTCTGCCTCTGGGAGTGGGAGAAGGGGAGGGAAAGAGAGGGAGCATGGCAGGCGTAGGGGACCTGCCCCATTAGCGGAGGCGTACTCATGCTTGGGACGGCTCCTGGTGGGAGAGGGAAATAGAGGGGGAATGGCGGCGGGGGGGCTTGTACCGTTAGCGGAGGAGTGCTCACGCTTGGGACTGTTCCGGGAGCAGAAGAAGGGAGGAAAGGTGGGCAGCGGGGCCTGCGCTGCTAGCGGAGACATGCTCCCGCTAGAGTTGGAAGGTGGGGTTTTGGGCCATGGGTAGGGGGTTGGGAGTGGGGTGAGGCAAGGGCTGTGGAAGGGTCTGTACTGCTAGCGGAGGCATGCTCACGCTAGAGTTGGGCAGTGGGGCGAGGCAAGGGCTGTGGAAGGGTCTGTACTGCTAACGGAGGCATGCTCACACTAGAGTTGGGTAGTGGGGCTGCGGGCCATGGGTAGGGGAAGAGATTGGGGTGAGGAAAAGGCTGTGGAAGGGTCTGCACCGTTAGCAGAGGCAGCCTCGCGTTAACATCTGCTTATGGAAGTTGGAGGTCACTGGAAGTTGGAGGTCACTGGATTAGGAGTAACAGGGGAAAAGACATGTGAGGGCCTGTGTTGCAAGCAGAGACAGCCTAAAGCTTGCTTCAGCTGCTGAAGGTCATGGAAAGGGAGTTGGGGTTGTGACGTCCTGCAGAGCCTGTGTAATCTGTACCACTAGCTGAGGCAACCTCACGCTGGCATCTGCTTTGGGAGCTAGAGGCAACTGAAAAGGAAAAGGGTTTTAGAAGTAACAGGGTGAAGGACATGTGAGGGCCTGTGTTGCAAGCGGAGGCAGCTTTGCGCTTGCTTCGGCTGCAAGCCACATGGTTTTGTGGCATTCGGGGAAAAAAGCTGTAGAGCCTGAGCAGCCCGTGCTACTAACAAGGGAGCTGGAGGCTGCTGGAAAGGAAGTGGAACAAAAATATGAGATGTGAGGGCCTGCGTTGCAAGCGGAGGTAGCCGCATGCTTGCTTCTGCAGGCTGAGGAAAGAAAAAAGGGTGCGGTCTTGTGGCTTGGCGGGACATGCTGAAATATCCGGGTAGCCTGCAGTGTTGCCAATTTAACATTTATTTTATACCTAGCAATTCTCAGACTACCCTCGCGACTTGTATTTCGATCAACTAGCAACAGATTTAGCCATTTTAACCTTTTATTTAACGACCTTTAAAAAGTGATAACATTATAAAAGGCATTAGTTCTCTCTTAACCACGCAATGGAAAGATTATTAAAACAGCTAGCTAGTAAGAAGCACATCGGCTGGTAACATTAGATACTTTGAGAGAGGCTCCAGCAGTACCAACTTTATATATTAATTAAGTTGAAGGTTGCACTTTTTTCAATAATAGTTTTGATATGCCTTAATTTTTTGTTTGTACTTATGATTGTTAATCATTACTGTTGGTCCACCATGATCAACAGTGACACGTCTCTTCCACTGTTGATCTTGACCACGAAACAAAAATTATAATTAATACAGGTAAAATGCTGCTGGAAAACATGGAAAGTTAATTGTGTATTCTTTCTAAGCACATTGCTTAATAACTTTAGCAACAATCATCTGCTTTTGCGATTTTTTGTCCGGAAATGATTTGGCAACACTGCTGACCTGCGCCCGCTAGCGGAGGTAGCTTCGCGTTAGCGTCTGGAAACAGAAGTTAGGGCCGGCTGCGAGCCGCGGTGAAAGGCTGAGCCGGAACGGGAAGCGAGTGAGGCTTGCTGCGGTGAGAACTGGGGCGCGGCCGACGCTCGTTGAAGGCTCGTCAATGAATAGATTGCATGGATCCGTTTGTTTATACTCCGCGAGAACGGAGCGTCGGAATTAATCCGCGTTTAACTCAGCTTAAATACGGTCCACTTTCCGATCAGAGTAATTGTTGGCGCGGCCGAATGATACGAGGGTACCGGGGAAGTTGAAAGTTTCGGCGGTGGAAGCGAGTTTAAGCCCCGCTGTCGGGGAAATCTTGTGGCTGGTCGAGCGGAGCGGCGGACGCAATGGAGCCAGGGACTCGGCAGAGATGACTGGCGGTAAAGGAGTGATCCTGGGGCCGGTTGATTTTCTGCAGAGGATCCGCAAATCTCGAGTATATGTCTCGTTGTTTGGATGGCGAAAAAATGGGGTCTGTGATAATGGCAAGGGAGCAAACCGAATTCTGGAAGACGAGAGATAATGGAGGTAAGGCTGCTTGATTATTTATAGGGATTCTCTCTAGCGTTTATTAGATAAGCAGGGCTCTAGACTAACTTTTTGCACTGGGTGCACTGGTGCGCCTAATTTTTTTTCTTAGGTGCACCAGCACAAAAGTTAGGTGCACCCAAATTTTTATATAGGCAATATTGACTAGTAAACGACTAACTAACAATCTGGTCAACATAAAGTTCTTATTTGAAGCACAATTCTGCAAGAAAGGTAACTTACTGAAAAAGTTTTGGTGCTTAAAGTGCTTCACTGAGCAGAGATTTAAACTTAAAACATCTCAAGATAAATAAAATCTAAATTAAGTGTTTTAAGGGCGTCAAACTGAGCGCCCCCCCCCCCCCCCCTTAAACCCATAAAACAATCCTGCGCCCCCATCCCACCACAGACTACCAAATAATTGCACTGAACATAATGAAAAAAAAAGTATTTACAGTTTTTATAACCAATTCTTACTATGCCAGAAAGAAGTATACTTAGGCCTTTAGTGTTATGTTAGAAGCATTTTTATACTCATACCTTTTCTTGATTTAATATTTTGAATTGTTTTTAGCTTTATTTTCATTTAAATGTTTAGTTTTGAAATGTTGTATGCATTTGTCATGTTTATTTCATGTCTTTATCTTCTTAAATGTGTGTATATAATATGTATAGTTTTAACTTTTAATTTTAGTTACTTTTTCTTATTTGTAAGTCGCTTTGGATAAAAGCGTCTGCTAAATGACTAAAAGTAAAGTAAAAAATAACTGTTCTGTCTAATCGTCTCTCTGTACTCATACTGTATTTTAATGCAGCCAAATTCTCAATAAAACAGTTTTACTTTATATATTTTACTGTTTATGTTGCCAGTCAACGGGATAAATATTAAATAGTGACTGAAACACACCCCTTTAAGAATACATAACCAGCTCTCCCTTCCAAGAAGCTAGTCTGCACAGAAATCATAATTTATCATTTTACTGAGCCGTTGGCTGATGAAATCAAATAATACACAATATAAGACAAGACAATTCATGTGCTGTGATTTCAGCTATATTTGCATGCAAACTTAGAGAAGCAATAATATCTCTTTAGCTCCTCTCAGACGTTCACTGAACAGAGCCGATGCAGAGAACGTGCCGCGTGCGCGCTGATCTCGCGCCGCCGCGGCAGTACCAACGAAATCTCACAGAGACTCACTAAAGTTTGTCCAAGTTGCTAGATTTGTCACTAGTTGTTTTTTGGAAAAAAAATAAGTCGCTATGGGGGTCTAAAAAGGCGCTAAATCTAGCGAAATTGGCAACACTGCGCGCATCTTTATTACTTACCTCTCTCTGTCTGACTGCAGCAGCACAAGTGACGCATTTTCAGACGCACACACACACATGAACAGGAATATCTGGACCACGGCCAATCAGAGGGGGGTCCGCCCTTCACTATCTCTGATTGGTTTAGACCACGATATGGGCCTAATGTATGTGTCTTGTTGAACAACAGAGAGACTTTCAGAGTCGCGGAGACTTGTTTTGTTTTTTTCTCCAATGGCTGGACGCACCAGTGCGACCTAGGATTTTTATTAGTCGCACCCTTGAGAAATTAGGTCGCATGTGCGACCAAATTGGTCGCACTCTAGAGCCCTGATAAGTGATGTGATTACTGATGATGAATTGGCTGTGTTATTTATCCGCGCGTGCTCCTCCCGAAACTTGTTTATAAAACATCATTTAACGATTCAATTACACAGAATCAACAGCATGCATGGGTCTGTTGCTTTTCTATTACTCTACCACACATACTAGTCAAATATTTGCCACGTAGAAATATTATTTCTACCATGTTGTGAACTGTATATATATATATATATATATATATATATATATGAGGATGTGAACTGTGACAAGATGACTGACAGGCCAGTTTACAATGAGAGGATGCATGTAACTATGCAAAAGCGTGGTCCGTTAAAAAGGCACACATGATGTAGTGTGTACCAAAACTCACCAAGTCCTCTGCTACACACTCAACAGTATTTTCTTCAGAAAAAGAGTAGTCTTGGGGTATAGTCTACACGGGTGACTTGGGATGCAGTATAAAACCCAGAGCCACACTTTGTTATGTTTTTTTTTTATGTGTTCAGTATTATTTAGTTATTTGTTTTCTTACCCAATTAGTTTGAAATTTAAATCAAATGTTTCATATTTGCTGACCTTTTATAATATTTAAAATGAAAGGTGGGGTCAGGATGCTGAGCATTGATGGTTTAAAAATTAGATAGATAGATAGATAGATAGATAGATAGATAGATAGATAGATAGATAGATAGATAGATAGATAGATAGATAGATAGATAGATAGATAGATAGATAGATAGATAGACACAGAGAGAGAGAGAGAGTGAGACACACACACAGAGAGAGAGAGAGAGAGAGAGAGAGAGAGAGAGAGAGAGACACACACACACACACACACACACACACACACACACACACACACACACACACACACAGACGGATAGATGGATAGATGGATAGATAGAGAGAGAGAGAGAGAGAGAGAGAGAGACACACACACACAGAGAGAGAGAGAGATAGATATATAGATAGATAGATATAGATAGATAGATAGATATAAATAGAGTGAGACACACACACACAGAGAGAGAGAGAGAGAGAGAGAGAGAGAGAGAGAGAGAGAGAGAGAGAGAGATTTGAGGATGATTTAAACGTACACATTGCAGGTGTATTTTACACATGCATGCATTTAATTTCTATTTCCTGCTATAATATCCAGCTATGATTAGCCGCACAGCTCACTATATAAACTACAATGCTCGGATTAAGAACTGACACAAGTAAACTCAATCTGATGGTGTGGTGTCATGCCAAACAATCCAAACAAATAACCAAACGCTTAACTGACCCGACAAATGGGCTACTCCTGCGATTAATCACATAATAATAACAACCCGATATCATAGGGCAAATGCATGGCGATATGTGCGTTACTGGTGGCTGTCAATCTTAATACGTGATAACATACAAATGCATGCAAACTTACCACATGGATCAAACTCCTGAAGAAAGAGTCAGTGAGCATTAGTTTCCATCTCTCCTCGATGTTATTCGGGATTGGTGAATACACGTAATACGCGGTTAACGCGCTCAGTAACACAAACACAAACGCACCTTTAGACCTCATTATTAGATTCTGTTTCGGTCTGTGGATTGTCTCTTCTCAACTGAAGCCTCCGTCAGCCGCGTTTATTAGTCATTGAGTTCTCTCTCTGTGCTAAAGTGTAATCCTGGATTAATTTTGGACTGGAGCCAGCGAGATATGACAGCACGTGTTAGTGTCATCTGATCGTGATACTGTACGCGTGCATGTGGAAAGCTGTGTCTCGCGCAAAGAATAATAAATACATCGAGTCGGAATGAAACGCAATCGCAGAGATCCTCTCAAATTCCTAGGTGGGGCATCGCATGCTTATCTAATGCTTTCTCTGAAAGTGTTGAGCTGTGTCATTGCATGCTTCATGTGTTGAAATTCCCACACGCTTTTCAACAAGTAGGGCCTACTGTTGTGTTGTGTTAAAGCAGCTGTATATAAAACTAGTTACAAAGCACTGTGCATGCAAAATATTGTTTTGCATGCACAGGATTACTAAATTTTGCATTACTGTGCATGCAAAAATTACTAAAATAGCCTACTAGTATTTTAGTAATTGTAGCTTTTCTTGAAGACCTCCTAAAGGGACCTTCAGAAAAGTGATAAATGGCATCACTGCTAGACAACCTGCAGTGATACGTGTATAATGTGTTTTTAATTTAAAGATTTTGATTGAAGCACTAATAATTAGCCTCCACGTGTGTGTTGGGAGATCGAGAACTGTTGTTTTAACTTTGTTACCACATTTGAGAGTGTGACTTACATAGCTGCTTAAGTTATTCAGCCTATGTAGTATTTTATGCATGCATTTTCTTCCAGCTTGTTTTCTATTTCAAATCAAATGTGACTGAATCTGCAGGGCTTCATAGCTCATATAAATCCCTCAGGGGTCATCTCATGATTTGGTTGCCCCCCGGCCGAGTTATTGAGAAGATATTATCAGCTCGCATGACTCTCTGAGGCAGTGTGCACAGATATACACTGGGAGACTGTGGGAGGCAGAACGAAAGCTTTAGTTAGAAAATATCAAATACTGGCATACAGGGATGTTATTTCATATTTTCACATTTCTACAACAGCAGCCGAATGACTCTGTGATGATCAGACATTATGCATTGTAAATCTTAGCCCGAGTGTAGATTTACAAGATCTCATTTGCTTATCATTTGCATAATTTGCTTATTATTTGAGCATTTTTCTATGACTTCCTAGCTGAGAGTGTTATTTTAAAACCTATCCACAAAACTCTTAAAAGCAAGTTTTACTACTTAATTCCTAATATAAGAGTAAGGTGGGGTTGACCGTGTCGATGATCACAGCAGGCAGAAATATAGCTAAGACTTTATGAAATACAAACATCGGATAATACATAACTATAAAACAAAGGCAAACTGGACGCAAAAGAAGCTGTTGCTACTTACTCAAAGGATATTAGAAAGAAGTCACATAACTAAAGGGAAATATGGTTTGGTTTAAAAAATAAAATAGGATGCAATGCAGTGCTTTCTTTAAATTCACAGACTTTAAATGACAAAAATCACAGTTTATATATATATATATATTATTCAGTGTTATCAATTTCTACAATAAGACATTAATCATGGCCGTCATGATGTTACTTCATTATGAATACACTATGAAATTAACATATATTGGCCAAAATATAAATTTTCCACATGCAAAGACTGCACTCAAGGCCCGTGTCCTAATGTAGCCAGAAATGTATTTGAGTAATTGTAGCTTTTCTAGAAGACCACCTAAAGGAACCTCCAGAAGAGTTACCTTGTACTATAAACTGTATATAATGTATAACGGCATGCTCTTCAATTGCACATACAAATATGGCGGCGCCTGTATCATTTATATTAAAGCACAATTATAAATCAAACGTTGTGATAAAATATGATGCGTGTCAGATCCGTGTCACGTTTAGCAGTGGCAGCTCTTAAAGTAACAGCAGCCAAATAACCTAATAACCAGCTGCGGTGATGTCTGTTCATCAAAGAACAAAAGAAAAAAGAGGAAATCAATAACTTCTGTAGCTTTAAGGAATCATCTATATTTAATAACAAATGTAGGGTTTGATAACTTTATTCAATTTCTGTATATTTCCCACTTGCTGAAGGGCACAGGTGGCTAAATATGACATATATTATAATGGGTTTATGTGAAGATTTTTGTTAAGTCAATTAACAATTTTTTTTTATGTCTAATAAATGTTAAAAATTATGTTGAATGGCTATAATTAATGGTCAATTCCATAGAGACATAAGGCCTATAGGTATCAGTGAGACTCACCTTCAGTCATGAGAAAGATACCACTGAACAAATATATAAAAATATACTGTCTTTATGTTGCTTCTACATTAATTTGAAGATTGCATGTGAAATATAAAAGTTTATTTAAAAACTTTAATTTTAGATGAGATTAATCATGATTAATTTCAGATAAAAAATTTATTAATTAGTTAAAAAAATGTAATCAGTTGACTATATAAATAGTATAATGGCAGACAGGAGAGGAAGAATAGTTTTTCCTGACATATAATCTCATCTGACCACTGTTCTGCTGACGCTCCTCGTCATCTGTACTGTTTTCCACACTCGTTTGACTCAGGCCTGGAAAAGTCTCCTGTTTGATGTGCTCGTAAAGACGTTCCCCTTCATGGGAACTTCGAACTGCGTCCCCTAGGGGTCTCTATGGGGAACGCCCTCAGCGTGACTCGTGTCTGAAGAAACATATGGAAAAACACCAACTGTTGGCCGGCGACAGCCCATGACGTCACTACCGGTGCGATCATAATAAAATAGCCACCGGGAGAATACATCATCCTCTTCTTCGTCTTCACTGACTGATCTGTTTGAAGCGTGCATTCTGGTAGGAATACAGTTTTCATTGTGTTATTATGGCAAGCACTAGCAAGACGTTTAGGAAGTGTGTGGATCCGTGTCTTCGTTATTTGACACCCGATGACACACACGATCTGTGCGTCTTTTGTTTGGGCGAAGAGCACGCGCGCGATGTCCTTGAGGGGGCAATCTGTGTGCATTGTGAGCTGTTCTCCATGAGAAAGCTTCGCTCTCGTTTGTCCCTCTTTTCGAGTAAAGAGGATCAGCCATCTGCCTCCCGCGATTTGAGACCCACCGTTGCTGAGGCACGGAGGGGAATGAAATCGTGGGGTTCGCGGGTGGATCTGGCCGACGAGTTAGAAAGGGAGCTTTCCCTTTCGCATGAGTCGGCTAGGAACGAGAGTGAGCCGTTGGATTACGATGATGTGATCTCTTTGACATCATCTGATCCAGCGGCTAGTGCTCTGCTGGGTTATGCCCAGGAAGAGCAGGAGATGGCTGAGGGTGAGGAAGTTGAGGCTGAACTCTCTCAAATCTCCTGCCCTGCGTACGAAGAGCTGCTGGAGGTTATGGAACGCGCCACGGCAAGGCTTGACTTGCCGTGGGAGCGAACCAAGATGGCGGTGCCGCAGGGACGTCTCGATGAGCGATACCTTTCTGGCCATAAACGCCCAGCTCAAGTGAGCCTCCCATTCCTTCCTGAGCTCCATTCGGAGGTCGAGAAGGAATGGAAAAAGCCGTTTTCCTCTCGCATCCATAGGTTTCAGCATACCAGTTATGCGAACATTGAGAGGATGCGTGAAAGCGGCTATGAGAAGATGCCCCCTGTTGAAGAGACGCTAGCTAGCTATCTCTCCATGGGTAAGACAGCTTCTCTAAAGGTTCCCTCCTTGCCGTCTAAGCCCCTTCAGGATACATCTCGCTTAAATGGCAAGGCGTACGCAGCAGCAGGTCAGGCGGTCGCCTCATTGCACACCATGGCGGTGCTCCAGGCGTACCAGGCGGATCTGCTGAAGGACCTGGATAACGGTCAGGGCTTGTCACCTGACGGAGTAGCCGAGCTGCGCCGCACCACAGATTTAGCCCTCCGTGCCACCAAGCAGGCTGCCACTGCTATGGGCAGGTCTATGGCAGCCATGGTGGTAACGGAGAGGCATCTATGGGTGAACTTGGCAGACCTCGAGAGGAAAGAGAAGGGCTTTCTTCTTGATGCTCCAGTCTCGCCTTCCGAGCTTTTCGGTACCTCCGTCGATACGGTGGTCGACAAGTTCAGGGAGGCGAGGGCGCGGTCGGCGGCTTTTAGAACCTTCATTCCGAGAAGGTCCAGGTCTGAGCCCGAACAGAGCAGGGGTCCTGGCCCGTCCTGGTCTGAGGATCGGAGACAGGCACAGAGGGCTAGTGTCGCGACTCGTGCCCCTCCCCCGCCTGCGGGTAGGGGTAGAGGAAGGTACAGGTCAAAAAGAGGTAGGCAAGACCTGAGGAAGGTGATCCAGGCGAAACGTCCTCAACAACGTTCTCGTCCGGACCAGAGTAACTAACATCTACTCCCTTCCTTCAGGGGGCTTATAACACCGGCCCTTAGCTTCCCCTCTTTAATTCCCCTGCAACCGCCATACCCCACCTGACCGAGGTTAGGTGGGAACCTAAGATTGCAGTCAGACTGGACCTATGATGAATTCGGTCAGGTTCTATGTTCATACGAAACTGCCTTGCTGATGGTCCGGGCTGAGGCCTCCTTGGAGGTTTCCGTGGGAACATCCTCGGTCCTCAGGTCATTCTGGTCTGCAATCCCATAGATTAGGCCTCTCATGCTCCACTTATATCGCCCTGGCCCTGCTGGGCGAGCTAGCATTGCTCCCCTCACTTTAGAGGGTCACCTATGAGCATGCGACCCCCTTCTGAGCATTGTCGGTAGAGCTAGCATTGCTCCCCTCACCTTAGAGGGTCTTCTATGAGCATGCCGCTCCTGTATGAGCGTCTAAGTTCCCTCTCCACTCTCCAGAGCTCGCTGTTGGTGGAGCTAGCATTGCTCCCCTCACCTAGAGGGTTACCTATGAGCATGCCGCTCCCTTCTGAGCGTTTGACTTTCCTTCTCATTCTGTAGAATGAGTTCTCCGCTCCCCAGAGCTCTGTGATATGTCGCCGGTTGGTCGAGCTAGCCTTGCTCCCCTCAGCTTAGAGGGTCACGTATGAGCATGCCGCTCCCTTCTGAGCATTGTCGGTAGAGCTAGCATTGCTCCCCTCACTTAGAGGGTCACTTATGAGCATTCTGCTCCCTTCGGAGCATCGTTGGTAGAGCTAGCATGGCTCCCCTCACCTAGAGGGTCACCTATGAGCATGCCGCTCCCTTCTGAGCATTGTCGGTAGAGCTAGCATTGCTCCCCTCACTTAGAGGGTCACTTATGAGCATGCCGCTCCCTTCGGAGCATCGTTGGTAGAGCTAGCATGGCTCCCCTCACCTAGAGGGTCACCTATGAGCATGCCGCTCCCTTCTGAGCATTTTCGGTAGAGCTAGCATTTGCTCCCCTCACCAAAGAGGGTCATCTATGAGCATGCCGCTCCCTTCGGAGCGTTTGGGTTTCCTCTCACTAGGGACTGAGATAGTTCTTTGCTCTACAGCCATAGAACATTAAACTAATATATATAAGTGCACACGCTAAAACTCTGGGCACTTTCTAAAAACCACTCAGTGGTGAGATCGCACATCAAGTGTTTTGCGTTCTCTCTAAAATCCATGTTATGGTAAGTGCACACGCTAGACTTTGGGCACTTTCTAAAATCCACCCAGTGGTAAGTTAGCACATCGAATGTTCTGCTTTCTTTCTAAAAATCCCGTAGGGTAGGGTTACGCGTTGCACCTTCGTGCCCTTATTTGAGCTGGTCAGGCCCCGGTTCGTACCTTGGGCCCCACTCCTGAGCGTTGGAGTTCCTTCTCATTCTGAAAATGAGTTCTCCGCTCTCCAGAGCTCGCTATTGGTAGAGCTAGCATTGCTCCCCTCACTAGAGGGTCACCTATGAGCATGCCGCTCCCTTCGGAGCGTCTGAGTTCCCTCTCATTCTGAGGAATGAGTTCTCCGCTCCTCAGAGCTCTGTGATAGGTCGCTCGTTGCTGGTCGAGCTAGCATTGCTCCCCTCACTATAGAGGGTCATCTATGAGCATGCCGCTCCCTGCTGAGCGTCTGAGGTAGAGCTAGCATTGCTCCCCTCACTAGAGGGTCACCTATGAGCATGCCGCTCCCTTCGGAGCGTCTGAGTTCCCTCTCATTCTGAGGAATGAGTTCTCCGCTCCCCAGAGCTCTGTGATAGGTTGCTCTCCTTGTTGGTCGAGCTAGCATTGCTCCCCTCACCATAGAGGGTCACCTATGAGCATGCCGCTCCCTTCGGGGCGTCTGAGTTTTCTCCCCTCTAGAGCTCCTCATTGGTAGCTGAGTTCCTCTCATTCTGAGGAATGAGTTCTCCGCTCTCCAGAGCTCACCGTCGGTAGAGCCAGCACTGCTCCCCTCAGCCAGAGGGTCACCTATGAGCATGCCGCTCCCTTCTGAGCGTCCGAGTTTCTCCGCCCCCCAGAGCTCTGTGATAGGTCAATCGTCTTGTGGGTCGAGCCAGCATTGCTCCCCTCACCATAGAGCATCCTATGTGTGTCTGTAAGCCTCTTATCCGAGGATGCACACAACTCTTTTCATCACCCTTCTATTGCTCTAAAACCTGTGTACTGGGATTTCTAATAAAATGTATAAAGTCTTCCATTGGGTATGCAGTGAGAAAGGTGGAGAATAATATTCCAGTAGTTGTCACCATGCTGTTTATAGCCTGTTCAGCTAGGTCAGATCAGTCATCACAGGGTCTTTTGGAGACTGGCTGTGTTAATGGGGAGACTTGTGGGTCAGGCAATATCTGAAGAGGCAGGGGACTTTTGCAGACTAAGCTGTGCTGTTTAAGAAGCGGCATGAATCCTTTGTTACTAGTGTGCAATGTGCAATATGCTTTCCATTCCAACATCATGACTGGCCGTTAGTTTCAGAAGTAGCCACAGTGTTGCCTTCTGGAACTCATTTGCATAGTGTATTTTTATGTATTTGGCATACAAAAAACCTTTATCCAAAAAACCTACATTGCATTTCATGCATTCCCTGTCAATCAAACTAATGACCTTAGTGTTTCAAATCCATGCTCCCAAACTTTTTTGTTAAACCCAAACCCTTTGACATAAAACATTTTCTTCAAGTACCCCGTGTTTCAAATTAACATTTCAATCATCAAACAACACTTTTGCATTGTTTTCCAGTTTCACACTTGTTTAAAAGTTTTACTGTTTGCTACTCAACAAATAGCATATGTTTTAATGGATTCTTTTTTTAGTCATTATTCAGTGCATCTAGATTTTATTGATGATTCATACATGACATTTTGGTAAATGTAAAAAGTATTTAATTATTTGATAAATTAAGCACTAATTTGCTACAAAATATGAAGAGTTGTCACATAATCAATAAGGTTGTCACATTATCAAGATTTCACAATGCTAATAGTTTTAAAGACAAGAATGTATTTATGTTGATTAACACAGATTGTTAACACATGAGTAGCGTCTTCTCTTTAGATCCACAGTTGCGAGATCCATTATGCATTGTTTGGTGTGTTTCTCATTATTCAGATTCAGATTTGTGATTCACAAAATTAATGATTCAGACTTCTTTGCAAACTAGTTTTTCAGATTCAAAGGAGCCAAACTGATCAAGATTAATTCAAAACGGGATATCGGTATGGCAAATCTGCATAGCATTTCTTGTTGTTATTATTTGCACTTTTCATTTGCATATGGAAAAAGGGGGTCTCGAGAAATGTATTAAAGTAACAGTTTTAAGCTAAAGTCAACCAAAATATTTAAACATATTTATTCTTGTAAAAGTAGAATAATCCAAAAATTGTTCCCACGGCTCTCGGCCCCGCCCCACTCGTCACATACCCCCATCGCCACTCGCAGGCCGGGGGGTACTCTCGAGACTGCGCTCTACTCCCCCCCCTCACCCGGGGGAGGCCCGTCAGGGCGGCCGCGGCGTACCTGGGGGTAAGGACAGACGAGGCGAGAGAAAAGGAGACGGAAGGATGAGGAGTGACAGAGACGAGAGAGGGGAGAGAAGAAAAATATATATATCGGTCCGGTTCCCGGACACACTGCCGCTCGGTCCTCAACCAGCTGAGAGGCTTTCACTCGCGGTGCCATGCGATGGTACTGGACATCTTTGGTGGACGGCCCGACGCTCCTCTGCCTCCTGGCGGACGGCGATGGCTCCTCCGGTCGAGGGCAGCCGGCAGCGAGTCCCCAGTTCCCTGAACATTTAATACCTTAATAATAAAATAAACAGACACAAAATAAAAGCGGCAGCCCCTCACGGACGACTGCCGCACACAAAACCCAAACTAAAATCCAGGCCTGGTCCTCTCTCCTCTTTCACTGTCGTCACTCCTCCTTTTATCCTTCCGAAGCTCCTCCGTGGGACTCGAGACCGGTGAGTGACACAGGTGTCATTCATTATCATTTACTCCACCGGTCTCGCTCCGTTCCCACGGCTCTCGGCCCGCCCCACTCGTCACACCCACTTTAACACCTCAACAAACTCCCGGCAGGTGTGGGAGGGTATTAGGGCAATATCGGACTACAAGGTAACAACATCTGCCTCTGTGAGCAGTGCTTCCACTCTAGCAGAATAATTAAACCTGTTTTATTCCTGTTTTGAGAGGGAGAACAAGAACACTTTGTTGCCACACCTGTGGCAATCTCTAACGACAACACTGCACCTGTCCTGCACCTTCATGAAGTGAGACTCTGCCTTAGCAACATCAACCCCAGGAAGGCATCTGGTCCAGATGGAATGCTGGGCCGGGTTCTAAAGGCCAAGCTGGCAGAGGTCTTCCCAACCATCTTTAACCTGTCGCTGTCCAAGTCATGGGTCCCAGCATGTTTTAAAGCAGCCACAATCATTCCTGTCCCCAAACAAGCCAATGTCACATGCCTGAATGACTACAGGCCTGTGGCACTCACACCTATCCCTGCCAAGTGCCTGGAACGGCTGGTCATGAAACATATAAAAAAATTCCTTACCACATGCTCTTGACCAGTACCCGTTTGCATACCGGGAGAACAGATCAGCGGAGGATGCCATTGCTATTGTGCTTCATATACTTCTGAAACATCTGGAGCACAAAAATACCTATGCTAGGCTGCTTTTCATTGACTTTAGTTTGGCTTTTAATACAATCCGGCCAAACACACTCCTGCTGAAACTGATCAACCTTGGATTGAACAACGTATTATGTAACTGGATACTGGACTTTTTAACCAACCGCTCTCGATATGTGAAAACGGGCGAGCACATTTCAAAAACCATATACATCAACACTGGTACCCCTAAGGGTTGTGTGCTCAACCCACTACTCTACACACTTTACACACATGACTGTTCTGCCTCCTTCCCCACTAATCACATCATTAAATTTGCAGACGATAAAACTGTGCTTGGCCTCATAACAAACAACAATGAGATGGCATACAGGGAGGAGACGGAGCAACTGGCAGGGTGGTGTAAAAAGCATAACCCGGCTCTTAACATTATAAAGACAAAATAAATTATAGTGGACTTTCATAAATTAAATCATCCTGGACCTTCACCTCTCTACATTAATGGAGAGGCTGTAGAAAGGGTGAACAGATTTAAATTCCCGGGTCTCACTGTGTCGGAGGATCCTTCCTGGGGCAATAACATCACCTTAGCCTTAGGGAAGGCCCATCGGTGTCTCTTTTTCCAGAGGAAGCTTAAAAAAGCCAATTTGCCCCAGAAACTCATGTTAAACTTCTACAATTGTGCAATTCACAGTGTGCTGACCTACGGGCTGCTAGTGTGGTTTTCCAGCTGCACTGCAGCATAACAGCAGATGATTCAGAGGGTGGTGAAAACTGCTGGTAAAATCATCGGGACCGTCCTCCCAGAGGTTTCTACTGTGTACACCTCCCGCTGCCTACGCAGGACACACAACATCTTAAGAGACCGGTCTCACCCAGCACACTTTTTGTTCCGCCTTTTGCCCTCTGGTAGGAGGTATAGGTCCCTTCAGGCCAGGACCACTAGAATGGCCAACAGCCTTTATCCCCAGGCAGTTAGACTGCTGAGCAAACACTGTTCCCTTCTCCCATCTCCACCCACTTAAATTTGGATTCATTATGTACCACTCTTCAACAATGGCATTAACTATTAACTGGACTTTGCATTGCTGCAGTAAACACAGCAATACACATCATTACTGGTTATTACTGTTTCAACACCTCATACACTTATTCCTTGTCAAAGTCGTATTGTCCTGTTTACATACGGTGCTATTGCTGATCATGTTGGACCTTATAATGTTTACATTCTATGTATTTGCACTTTAACTGCACTGTCGATTGAGGCTCTAATGTAATCTCGTTGTTTTATAACAATGACAATAAATTATTTATTATTATTATATTATTATTATTAATGCAACTCTCAGTTCCTGAACATGTATGGGTTGATAATATAAAACTCTGGACAAGTTTTCAAGCTTACAACTGTGACGATGAGCACTTATCAGGATCAACTATATGCTGGACTTTCAAACATATGTGAACAATGTAAAGTTTGTGGCATAGAATCTTTAAAATATTTCCACGAGTTTTACTCACCCCTTTCTGTTATTGTGGCAAAAAAAATGTACGCCCCTAAAAAACTAAACATGATTAGTTGCTTTACCTGTAAGTCATATGGCCTCTTGGGCAGGCATTGGCCGTTCAAAGCAGCCAAGGTTCCCAGACCTTCTGCCGTCAGTTTGAAGCTCTGGCTACACGAGACTAGCTCCACCGTGGCCCTCCAGGTCAGCAGTGTCACCCTGGCTCCATGTTTGCTCGGCTCCATCTGGGACTCCACCTCCAGCCGCTCCATCTTCGTCGCTCGTCCCCCGAGTGCCTTACATCAAGTCATCGCATCATGGCTCCTCCCACCTTTGGCTCCGCCCTAGGGCATTGTTCTGTAACATCTGGCTCCTCCCACCATCCACACCCCCATGGACTGCATTTTCTGCCCGGGACTTTTTATTTTTCCTTTGCTCAGAGCCCCACCCTCCCTCCTCATTTAGACTATTTATGGTGTGAGGAACTGTAAAATGCCTGTGTTGTGTTTGCCCTTGTTTTCCTTTGACCTAGTGTCTGTCTAATTAGTCATCCAGTTCATCTGTCATTCAATTATCTTCCCTTTGTTTGCCCTGTGTATTAAAACGATAGGTTGCGTAGGTAACCTAGTTCTGTGAATGAAGTCAACACGCCACAGTATAGGTCAGCCTTGCTAAGGATGAGCTTTCAGGAGACGGTATATCAAATTAACCACGCCCGCTTGCAATCACGGTCTATAAAAACAGGTGCAAAGCAGCCGGCGCATTCTCTTTTGCTGACTAGTGACAAATGCTCCCCGAGTGACCACGCTGTGTGGCGTGTTGACTTCATTCACAGAACTAGGTTACCTGCGTAACCCATTGTTCTATTTCATCTCAGTCAACACGCCAGAGTATGGGTCAACTGTGTACCAGATAAGGTCATGAGGGGAGTAGTCTCGCGTAGCCAGACCTTCAGACTGACGGCTGAAGGTCTGGAATATATGGCTGCATTCATTGGTCAAGGCTCGCCCATGAGGATGTTTGACCGACATGTCAAACAACCAATCACAGTTCATTTCGTTCAGCATCACTTTTCGGGGTGTGGAAATGTCGACACAATAACAGACTGGTGTGTGAAACTCTCGGATGTATTTTAAAGATTCTATGGCACAAAGTTTAAACATTTCACATACTTTTGGAAATCCGGCGTTCAATCTACTCTGATAAGCATTCACCGTCACATTTGTAAACACAACGGCTTTCTTCTTTCGCGAGGGAGTTTGACAACACGGCATCTTTGTTTCCAGGCGGAATGTTAAAGAACGCGACACACACAAAAGAAAAGCAGTCTTCAATGTGAGAAATTCCAGCCCTATTTCATCTAACGGTTCAAAAGGTGGTTCTGTCAGAGCCTTCAAGACAAAACCCAGATCCCATGAGGGAATTAGCCAAGCTCGAGATGGACGCAGTCTGCGAGCCCCCTTCAGATAATGCCTGATAAGGGGTTGAAACCCAACTGTGTTACCTCCGTAGCCTTCCTGACGATCAGATATAGCAGCTACATACCCTCTCAAGGTTGATTCTGTTACTCCAGTCTCCAGCAGGAATTGGAGAAATGACAGGATTGAATCTACTTCACATGAAAATGGGTCTATCTTCATGGACTGACACCATCTAGAAAACCTCTCCCATCTAGAAGCATAAAGCCGCCTTGTAGACGGGGCTTTGGCTGCCTGCAAAGTGGTTAGATTTGCTTCTCCAAGATTCCTGGCTGACTCCCGTCTAGTGGCCAGATGTGCAACCTGTACTTCCCTGAATTCAGGATGTAGATCTGACCTTGGGCCTGAGACAGTATGTCCTGTCTGACTGGGAAGACACCATGGCGACCCTCTCAGCAAAGCAATTAGATCCGGCATCCATGACTGCTGAGGCTAATCTGGTGCCACCAGCAGGACTTTGGCCTTCACAATTCTCACCTTGGCTAGGAATGCAGGCAGAAGTGGGAAAGGAGGAAATGCATACAGGAGTAATGGGAGCTATTTGTTTGCCAGAGCCTTCACCCCTAGGGACCCTCTGGGGCCCACCCTCGAATACCACAGGGGACAGTTTGTGTTCCTATGTAGGTATATTGAACGTACTCCGCCCTGGTGATTTATGAATGACACGACTGTTGTGCTGTCTGAATGAACAATCACCTGCTTCTCCTGAAGCTGAGTAAGAAAATGGATCAAGGCCGAAATACTGCCTCCAGCTCCAAGAGGTTTATGTGTTCTCCTATCCACGAGGCATCCCATTTTCCCTGTACTCGATTACCTCCCCAGACAGCACCCCAGCCTGCCTGTGAGGCATCTGTTGTAATGGTCGGTCTCCCTTGAACATAACGGGCCCAGCTTGACTTCCTCCTTCAGGCCTAGAGTTGAGAGCCACCACTTGACTGCTGGAAGACAATCCTGGTCTCTTGAAATCAGTCGCTTTCCATTCTAGTATGGACTCACTTTGTACTTTTCTAATCATCATTGTAATGGCCACATGTGAAACAACCCCAATAGCACCACCTAACTGGCTGCCGCCATTAGGGCAAGCAGTCTCCGACCCAACCTCTCTGTAACTTTCTCCTTTTTGAGGAACTCGGATAGGCACTCCTTCAACACTGTCTGCCTCTGTGGGGTCAAATATGCTCTCATTATTATCAAATTCAAGCCTAGGTATGTCACTACCCTTGTGGGAGTGAGACACATATTTTTGCTGTTCAGAGTCAACCCCAATTTCTGCAAGTGGGCTAGGACCAACTTTGTGTTTCTCCTAGCCTGCTGCTCTGAAGGAGAGCAAATTACCCAATCGTCCAGGTAATTGGCAATGCAGGGCTCGACAGTGCGAGCATTTCACTCGCATTTGCGACTAAAAATAGATGTGTGCGAACTGGAAAATGTATTTAGTTGCACGTGTGCGAATGATTATTATTTTTTTTTTTTTTTTTTTTTACAAAAACAAAAAACAAGCAGATAAAACACCAATAACGCGGTCTCAGAAAAAAACTCACGTGATCCACGCAAAGTGCGTCCAGGCGCCACATTTAAAAACAAACAAACTGAGGTAAACGCAGTAACGCATAGTAAGAGATAGACACGGAACATACATGAATTATGAAGCCAATTAGTCATTATTTCATAAGACAGAGTGTGACAGAAACAGTCGATCCTGAGGAGGATATGGAAGAGGAAGGCGACGAAAACGTAAATGCTGGTAGGAAATACAATTTCAATCCACAGTGGCAGAAAACTTTCCCATGGCTAATTTTTGATGACAACTTAATGTACTGCAAGTACTGCAGAGGACAGAAACAAGCGGGCAACTCGGCCTTTGTTAGCGGCAACCCTCATTTTAAACGAGATACGGTCCAAAAACACAGTAAATCACGGAGGCATGCACTCTGCAGAGATGCGTACATAGCAAGAGAAAACAAAGAATCGGCAACCATGCAGGCAGCTGTTAGAAGGCAGGTTCTGCTCTCTGAAGAAGAAAAAAGACGACAGCTGAAAATAAAATTTAATATTGCCTATTATATCGCTAAAGAAGAGACAGCCTTTGTGAAGTTTGGTCCGCTTATTACCCTACATAAGAAAAACGGAGTGGACATAAATCCAACATATGACAACGACAAAAGGTGTGCAGAAATGATTGGACAAATTGCAGACACAATGAAAGGAAGCCTTGCAGAAAAGTTGAGAGCAGCACATTATCTGTCCGTTTTGATCGACGGAGACAGCGACATCTCGAACACGGAATGTGAAATAGTGTATGTGCGGCTCTTGGAGAACGGAAAGCCAGTAAACCTTCTAGTTGGACAACAGAGCCTTGAACATTCACATGCTCTTGGTAAGAAAGCTGTTTCTCTCTTTGTTATAGATTTTTTTTGTATAATATTTAAAAGTTATAAAAGTATTTGCTAGGGCTGATTATTTGGGTGCAACTGCTTGTCATATGTTAATATGGTTAATGTTAATCTGTCTATCATAACAAATTCTATTATGTTGCAGTTTTATTTCTGCATTTAAAAATGCAATTGTACACAGTTTAATTATGGTCGTTCGTTAGTCCTAATAGCAGCATAAACATGAAATTATGAATTAAATTATTTTATTCTTATTAGTTTCCTATTGATTGTACAGCCATAGTAATTTGTAATTTAGAAAATTGAGTGTCCGTTTTTTATATTTTGTTCACTAGTATGTAATTATTTAATGTTTTCCTTCAAGGGGTGCTGAATGCCACCAAGGCTGCATTTGATGCAGTTTACCCGGAGGATAATGGAGGATGGCTAAGAAAATGTGTGTCTTTCGGCGCAGATGGGGCCTCTGTTAATATGGGCACACGTGGGGGTGTGATTGCCCACCTGCAGAGCGAGGCAGGGAGCCACATAATCCCAATCCACTGCATGCCACACAGGTTTGTATACACAACTAGTCATGTTTCTCTCATCAAATTACAAAAAAAATAAAATAAATTGTTAGGCAACACAGCTCAATACAATTCAATGGAAATTGCGACCATAGTTAGCTTAACAGTGCTTTTGAGAAATGCCGCCCTGCACAATTCTGAATAAATTGAATATCACAATTTAAAGTAGATACCATTCTCCAGAGTAGGCAACTAATCGCAACAACGTAATTAATACAAGTTTTATTTGAAGCAAAATATTACTTTCAAAACTTGAAATTTAAATTGCTACTGTAGACTTCAATGTTTATTTCCAAACTATAAACATTTGGATCTGAATGATTATGAGACAGAAATATTGACATTGTCAAAAACACTGTTTATGAAAGTTTTTATGCCTATACATGACAAAACTGCTGTCTATGAATCAGCAGTAGTACCAACACAAATTTGAATCGCTGTGATCATACTTTTCAAAGGTTTAACAAAAAGGTGAATCATACGTATAAGACTGCATGGGAGTTTGAATCAAGACTGTAATATTTTTATCCGATTAATCATGCAGCTCTACAACAGTGTATACGAGTGTAAGGGAGAGAGTGTAACCTGGGAAATGTCTGCTTCTTGCACAGATTGGAACTTGCAATACTAACCCTACAGAAGACAGAACCTAAGGTGGCAGTAGTCTACAATCTCCTAAATCTAATTTGGAAGACCTATCACTTTAGTGGCAAGTCAAAACGAGAGCTCTACACTCTCGGACAAGAACTTGGAGTGGACATCTGCAGTCCCAGCAGTGTCAAGGGAACTCGATGGATCCCCCACATACACAGAGCTTTGAAGGTGTTTCTGCGACATGGACAGGGCAAGGACCTTGCCAGTGACCCAGATCAATACTCTGTGGTTCTTCAACATATGGAGCATCTGGCAGCGTCAGCATCCACATCTAGTGAAGTTCAAGGATGGGCAAAAAAGGTCAGTTTTCTGGTGAAATTATGAATTTAAGTTTACGTTTAACTCTTGAGGTTCATAATCATAATAAAACAATTAACAGATGGCTAAGGAGTATATTTCTAACAAAAAGGTAAAACTTAATTGAACTGTTTACTTGCTACTCCACAGATAAAGATGGAAATGGAGAGTACTCTTTTCTGTGTATTTTGCCACTTTCTTTGTGACCTGTTTGAGGAGCTAGCTACTCTTAGCCTCACACTACAGAATAATGATTTGATCCTCCCCCAAGCCACCTCAGCATTGAAAAAAACAGTAACCAGACTGGAGGCACTAAAGATAAATCCAAAACCAGGTGGACTGCTTGAGAAGATCCAGACCTCATTTGCTCAGCAGCGGGGTGATGAAATGAGCTTCCAGGTGGGTTTAGAGAAAATCAGTGTGAAATATTTAAGAGAAATGTATTATTTTAAGGGTTACGATAGACATCATATGAAGCAGAGCAGAAGAATTTGAGGATAAGGGAAATGGTTAGGTTAGTTCACCTAAAAATGAAAATTCTGTCATCTTTTACTCACCCTCAAGTTGTTCCAAACCTTTCTGAGTTTATTTCTTCTGCTGAACACAGAAGATAAGAAATTCTTTAAAACTTATTTTTTTGTGTGTGTTCAACAGAAAAAGAAACTCATATAGGTTTAGAACAAATTGAGGGTGAGTAAAATATGACAGAATTTAACTAACCCTAAGTGTGAACTAACCCTAAGTGTGTATATGTGTGTCTTTTGAAGGGAATGAAACTGAAAGGAAATGTCACAGGCCTCAAACATCCACAGCTGAAGTGGCATGTAGAAGCTGCCATCAGCATCAGTGTGGACGCCATCAAAGTAAGGTTTGGTGGTTTGGTGAAGAATGAGGGCATCCAGACCATACTGGATTCGTTCAGAGTGCTCAACCCTGACACGTGGCCAGAGGAACAAGCTAACCTACTTACCTTTGGAGATGACAGCATAGCAGACCTGGTGAAGCATTTTGAAAAGCCTCTAACAGAGTAAGAATCAATTTGATAAGGCACAGCATTGCCATTTGAGACACCTGTTGCATAATGTGCAAACTCAAATTGCTCTGTTCTATGTTTCAGAGCAGGGTGCAAAATTGCTACAATCCAGGATGAATGGCAAGGGCTCAAAATCCTAGTGAGCCAGAACTTCAGGGACAAAACCTACTCTGGCTTATGGGAGATGCTGCTGACAAAGGACCCCTACAATCAAGACTACAAAGTAAGGCAGAGCAGTCCAAAATTGTCCAGACACAACTTCTATTTTTTATTTATTTATTTAATTTATTTAAAATGTTGTCATCTCCCATAGAACATACTAGAGTTGGTGCAGATCATGCTGGTGCTCCCTATTTCTGCTGCCCAGTGTGAAAGAGGTTTTTCTACCCAAAACCGCATCAAGAATTCAACAAGAAGCTGCCTTGGAGTGTCCACAACTGAAGACTTGATGCGGATCAGTTTAGAGGGGCCTTCATTGGAGCAATTTGATCCCAGTCCTGCTGTGGACCGCTGGCTAAGCTCAAAGCGGACAAGACGTCCTGCTTACAAAAGCTGCTGGGTCAGTGATATCCTTTGTCTAAATGGACCAAGTGGACTTTAAGAATTTAGAACCAAGAACTACTTTATTACAGATGTTCATACAGTTCATACAGTTAAAATTAAAAATAATTTTATAAATACTGTTAAAGAGACAGCTGTTGAAATAATTAAAAGAAAACCTAGTGTACATGCTGTATTCAAATAAATGAAATCACTTTGCTTTTAAAGGTCTCCTTGTATCCCTTTATTAGGTAAAAACACATTATTTAATACATTTTCATTGTGCCCCTAAAATACTTTAATGTGCTCCTAAATTTTTCAACTTAGGAGCACATGTGCTCCTTCTGAAAAAAGTAAGCGTCAAGCCCTGCAATACCTAGGCCCTGGTGATGAAGAGGAATGAGTGCCGCATTCATACATTTGGTGAAGGTGCGGGGAGATAATGACAGACTGAATGGGTGAACATTCTACTCATAAGCGTTGCCCTGAAAGAAAAACCTGAGGTACTTCTTGTGGTCCTTGTGAATTGGGATGTCGAAATAGACATCCTGGAGATCCACTGTTGTGAACCAGTCCCCTTGTCTGATGAAAGTTAAAAGGGTTGAAAGACAAAGCATACGGAAGGGCAGACGCTTTAAATGATGATTGAACTTCCTGAGGTTCAGGATGGGTCGAAGACCCCTATCTTTCTTTGGAATCAGGAAATAGGTTGAATAAAACCCCTGCGATATCGATCACAAGTGCAGGCATGTTATCGCCAATTTTCCTAAAATAATTGATACTTCGTCTTTCAGAGACCTGTATTGTATCTTTTATCTCAAAACAGTAGGAACAATACCTTTAAATTGGGGTGGATTGGATTTTAATTGGAGCCTGTATCCGAACTCCAAGGTGTTAAGCACCCATGGATATTGAGTGCATTGGCGCCAGTGGAAGAGATGTTGACTGGAAAAGCGTGGGGCCGGAGGTTGATAACCGTCAGTAACGGTTTCTTCCGCCTGCTCCACATGTGCTGGAAGACTCTGCCTGTCATGTCCTACGAAAGGGCTGCCAGACTCCTTGGCTTGGTCTTGTGGGTGCCCCTTGGGCAGCAAACTGGCGGTGACCTACGAAGACCTGGCTTGATGATTCTGAGAGCCCAATTGCTGCTCCCAGCTGATGGGCGTAGCCCACGAGTAGCTGGTGCTCTAACCACTGATCGAGTCAGTTCTCTTGTTCTATGAGACTGCTCCAAGGCTGCTTCTGCAGATCGTCCAAAGACCTCCCCCGGCACTAATGGGGCCACGATGACTGCCATAAAATCTTGATCCAACAAATTAGCTTGCTCCTGAGGATTACGTTCAGACCGAAGTGGCTCTTTGCCTGCAGGCATCTAAGAGTAAACCAGTGGTCTTTTCTTGCATCATGAAACTAGGAAACTTGAATCAGTTAGATGGCTTTGGTCTCCAAAGATGAAGAGGCCTCTTTGTCTGAATTACAATAAGACTATAATCACAAACAGTTCTCCTCTACTCGGTAGCTTTCACCCCTACAGGTGAAGAGGCCCCTCTTTGGTTGTTTGTTATGAAATACCTATGAAAATACATGTAAATGCAATTAATTATAATTATGAATAATTGTAAATAATTATAAATGTAAATATATATATATATATATAAATTAATATTATTATCACCTTACGTTTTAAACGTGAAACACATACACAATCACTGTTGCATTCACCCATGTGGGCAAAGAGGCTCTTCTAATCTCACAACGCACTTATGTATAAAAAGCATGTGCCAACACGACAGTTTATACCCTTGCGGGTAAAGAGACTCTGGTCAGCCAAATATAACCTATAAGAATATGCATTGAAATCTTACCGTCAAACAGCTTTCATCGATAGCTAGGAGGCAAAAAAGAGAAAGCGCCAGCTGCTTTGCACTTGATCTTATAGACCGTGATTGCAAGCGGGGCATGGTTAATTTGATATACCGTCTCCTGATAGCTCATCCTTAGCGAGGCTGACCCATACTGTGGCTTGTTGACTGAGATGAAATACAACACTGAGTTTTCCCTGTTTCTGTATGTTTCCTAGAGAAGTTATTATTAAATCCTGATCCTGTAGATTATCCTTCGTTGTGCACTTTCTTTAGACAACCATTCCCTAACAGATTCAATACTATTTTTTTTTTCATTATTCATTTTTATTAAACCTCAAGCTTTTAATTTGTCAGAGATCGAGACATTTAGGTCTGTGTTCAGTTGACCACCAGTTAATAAATACATTTTATTTTACTCTGGTAAAATTCCCGTCCTCACAGAAATGTTGGAAATTGTTGGAGTTTCTAATCCATATTGTGATTTTAATATTATTTAAATTATTTGTGTCATGTTATTTGTTTGAATTTGACATTTACATTTTGATAATTCACTCAACTCTTCCATAAATTACATCCCAATTCAGTTCATTACAAAATATTGTCCATGCAGTCATGCTGATTTTATTTTGATGAAGCTTCATGTGGAAGTCCTTTAGTTTGCTACCTATCTTCTGGAATCAACAGCAATAGTTGTTAAGTGTGACAACCCTCATTGAATGTGGTTCCGGGTCGGCTAGTGTGGTGCCGGCTTTAGCAGCTTATCTGATATTGCTGAGCATTTGTTTATGTTCATTCAGCAAGATCCAATTACAGTTTGGTGCATTTCCCTCCACACTGGCAGTTAGAGAAGGGCCCAGCTGCTTGAGTTATCAGACACTGCCAGAGACTGAAGGCTCTGCCAAACGATTCAATGTAAAGCTGTTGTCGAGGCAAATTATGGCTACTTTAAAGAATCTAAAATCAAAACAAAGGACGTTCTGATTTGTTTACCATTTTTTGAAAAAGAAGAACTGTGTATTGTGCCAAAACAACTGTTCTTTCTTCTTCTTTTCACTTCCTCTCATTCTCTGTCAGTTTGGAAACATTTTATATTTACATTCATTAATTTACAAATGCTAGATGCTTTTTATATTTACATTCATTAATTTACAAATTACTAGATGCTTTTATTCAATGTAACTCACAAATGAGAAATACAACAAACAAATCATCGTAAGTAGGCATTATATACATTGAGAATCTCATCTCAAAGCTTTAATACACCGTGAATACACTCAGCAGCAAGTTTTCTTTGAGTCTGCCCTTCTTTCAGTAATTTAACTTTATAGCCTTTTTAACATGGCTATCACCATGATATTGCTCAACCATGCTTCAATGTATCATGTATAGTGCCTCTAAAATTATTCACAAACTTTTGGAACAAAAGTCAAACTTAAACACAATTTTTCTTACACATTAATTTTTCTGAGCCACTGGTCGCAAGGACTTTTTTCAAAGAAGTTCATGTAAGTGTTCTTGTAAACCCAGGAACAAAGGCAGTTCTGAACTTTTACTGAATTAAAGGCATTGAGACGTTCTCTGGATTTGAGAAGTGAGTGAGGTCAATGACTAGGCAACAGAGTCAAAACCAGGAGACGGAGCATAAGAGAAGCAGCCAGAATGAAAGAGCACAACAAGCAAGGGAATCTGGGAAGCAGTAAAAAAAACAAGCTGTTTAGGGCCAGAGAAATACAAAGACACAGCAGGAAAGGGCAGCTGGGCAGAGAACAGCTGAACAGGACTAGAGATGACACAACACAACGTGACTGGACTTGACTTAGAGAGAGAACCTGATTAGAGAGAGTAGGGAAATACTCAGAAACAGCATGAAGCCAATATGCTTTCTCAATACAATCCCTACAGGTTTCAGATCAGGACTCATTATCGTTACTTTTCAAAACCCCTTTATTACAGTTTTTTCTGAATGCTTAAACCCTAACTGTGATTCTTATAGCACAATTTCTAAAACTATTAATACTTATAGCAAAACCACTCACTGAGTTTGCAAAACTAAAAGCACAAACACTCACTTTGCACTCAGTTTGCAATTTTGTAACACAGACTTTGCAAAATTGTAGGTACAATCCACTGCACAGCACTCTTTTTGCAGAACTGTAAACACAACTCACTGCTTTACACTCAATTTCCAAATTATCAACACACTCCAAGCAAAACTATACACATTTATGGCTATTATTTACACTATTTTGCCAACTGTCTGGCACACTGTCACATGTGAAAACTGTTTTAGATAATTAGTTCACTTTGCAATCAGCCTAAGCACTATAAATAAGCTACAGGTAAGCTGTTGTGTGGAGTACAATGGAGGGAGCAGGAAGAGTGAGAAGAGTGAGAATTAGAGGAGGCCGAGGAAGAGGAAGTGGAGGTGAAGTTAGAAGAAGAGGACAAGGAGGAGCAAGAGGAGGACGAGGAGGGGGAAGAGGAAGGGTAAGAAGAGTAAGAAATAGAATTACTGATGACATCAGAGCTACAATAGTGGACCATGTAATCAACCATGGAATGACCCTGAGGGAAGCTGGCCAACGGGTTCAGCCTAACTTGAGCCGCTACACTGTAGCAAGCATCATAAGGACATTTCGAAATGAGAATCGGTTAGTACAGTCACTTTGCACTAAGATTTGTAGCACTGCCATATTCTAATGAGAAACACAACAATACCATAGATGTAAAAATACTGAAATTGTTACATTACAGAATTGCTAGACGACCAGATGCTGGGGGTAGAGGAAGAATGTTCACTGCAGAACAAGAAACCCATATAGTCAATATGGTGATTGCAAATAATTCCATAAGGCTACGCGAAATTCAGCAGCGCATAATTGAGGATGACACCACCTTCCAAAACATACACAATGTGAGCATTTCTGTATTAGGTCGTGTACTTGCCCGCAACAGAATCCGAATGAAACAAATCTACAGAGTACCTTTTGAAAGAAACAGTGAACGTGTAAAACAGCTGCGATATGACTATGTGCAGGTAAGCTATAGTATCATTGGTACTGAATCTGGAAGTGCATACTGTAGTGCTGTGCATGGGCCTGCTGTGCTGAATTTGTTTTGTCTTGTCTAGAGAGTGATGGAGCTAGAGGCAGATGTCATGGGTCATGAGCAGTTTTTTTGTGGATGAGAATGGTTTTAACCTCACTAAGACAAGGAGACGTGGCAGGAACATTATTGGACACCGTGCCATAATCAATGTCCCAGGACAACGTGGTGGTAACATAACTATGTGTGCAGCTATAAGTCAAAATGGTGTTGTTCACCATCATGCAACCCTGGGCCCATATAACACTGCACACATTATTACATTCCTGGACACCTTACATGACATGCTCACTAATGTTCAGAGACCAGAGCAGACCAGATACGTCATCATATGGGACAATGTTAGTTTCCATAGGGCTGCTTTGGTCCGCAACTGGTTTACAGATCACCCACTCTTCACTGTACTCAACCTCCCCCCATACTCTCCATTCTTGAATCCAATTGAAGAGTTCTTCTCTGCCTGGCGCTGGAAGGTCTATGACCGTCATCCCCATCAACGCATAGCCCTTTTACAGGCAATGGAGGACGCATGTGGGGATATTGACCAGGCATCATGTCAGGCCTGGATACGCCATTCCAGAATATATTTTCCCCGGTGCCTTGGACTAGAGGACATTGCATGTGATGTAGATTCAATTTTGTGGCCGGACCCAGAGAGACGACACGATGTAGACTGATTTATTTTTTTTCCTCAGTGAAATTACTATTTTGTTTTGACTTGGAAAAAAACACTTGTGTTTGTTTTGATGTCTGTAAATAAACACCAGTACTTGAAGTTTGGATCCCTCTATGTTTACAGAACTATGACAAAAGTATGACCTCAAACTGACATAGCCTACCTTGTGCACAGAGAAAGCAAAAGCCAGATGTGTTTTTTATTCATACCATCAGTGTGTAGTTGGTGCATTGTGTGCTTATTAATGTGATGGCTTGTGTTAACTGTTTGATACGAAAATACCATTTTTACGAAGGTTTGAAGAGTTAAGCAAGATTTATTAGCTTTTGCAAGAAAACTACAATGTTTTGCTGATTTGGTGAAGGGTTTTCTTATTTGTGTGTAGAGTTTTGCAAAAATAGCCAATAGTTACAAAAAATGTGCTTAAGCCATCAGAAAAAACTGTATAAGTTTTCAACGTGCAGGTTATTTCATTGTTTTAAGTTGCTTACCTCATGGGTCCAATACTTTTGCACACACAAAATGCAAAATGCCTCACATGTCATGCAAAATGAAGCAGTGCATTCAAAACATCACAAACACATCTCAAAGGCAAACGTTTGAAAACACCTTTGCTATCATATTAATTCCTGTTAGATTTGTGTGTGTCACAGAGAATTGTGTGTTGTGTTTTGCAAAAAGTGTTTTATGAAATTAAAAACTGAGTCAAAGTCTGAGAATTGGTGTCTGGTTTTGCAGATTTGGTTTGTGCTTCTGCTGTATGTGTGTCAGCTTTGAGAAATTGTGTGACAAGTAAATATTTTTTGTGTAAGCAGTAAAAAAAAAAACTGTAATTACTGGCATGCATGTATAGAAATTGTAAAAAAAAAACAAAAAAAAACCTTATCAAATAAGTACATTTAATGATATTCCATTTATCAAAATAACAGGCAGATTAAAGTAGTCACATGCATTTACTGACCAAAAAGAAATACTACAAACAAAACAAAATTATTACAAAGAACTCGAGTTGCATTCCAAGTTCTGAAGCTTATGTGAGTCAAACTGCTAATATCGGAAAATGACCCCACTCCATTGTCACAGTCATATGTTACTCAACAGATAAATCAGTTCGATGTGGTTAGATGATGATGTCATAACCGGCTGCCACGGCTTGGTTCAGATTGGACACCGCATCGTTTACACCCAGAAGACTCACTCACAACATACTTAACAAGCATTCACAGAACACAAGATATGTAAATGCATGGGGTTTCTGGAGGGTAAACTGTATGAGAGAACTCGTTTGTCTAAAAATCAGCAGAGGGGAAAATGGTAAATCATGCTTTTATTTCTTCCCATTGTGATTATTGTAACGCTACCACGGTGTAAGTCAGTCTTGAGTGTGGAGGGAACACGTTGTGGCTATCCTGGTCAGTTTAGAATGAAGTAAGGTACTGTTGTATCTTTATAAAGCTTTATGTGAACATGGTCCAGTCTTATTATTTTTCATGCCTCCCAGCGATCTCTTAGATCTCAAAAGCAGCTGCTTCATGAAATTCCTTGGTCACGCTGCCATAAGTTGTGGAAAGTAACACAACTTTATTAGTTCCTCTACCCCTGTAAACGTGTTTGAAACCCATCTCAATAGGTTTTTGTTTGATGAGGCCTTCACTATTTTTATTCTTTCTTTTTATCTACTTATTTATGCGGTTTTGTATTTTTCTGTTTTATTTTTGTGTACAAAATATGGCAAATGTTATAACTGCGTGTTTTGTTTAGGACAAGTTTTGATGATTTTGGACAGGGGAGGTCTAGTAAAAGAGACAGGTCTGTTCAGGCAACGGTAGTGTACACTGTGGTCTCTAGAAAGGGTGGATGTGTTGGTTTCTAGTGAGGCGCGTGAGAATGACAACAGTTAGAGACGACAGCATGTGAGGAGTTGTTATATGTGTCCCTGGAGCACAAAAGCAGTCATAAGCAGCACAGGTATATTTGTAGCAATAGACAACAATACATTGTATGGGTCAAAATTATACATTTTTATTTTATACCATAAAACATTAGGATATTAAGATCATGTTCAATGAAGATATTTTGTGAACTTCCTACCATAAATATATCAAAACTTAATTTTTGATTAGTAATATGCATTGCTAAGAACTTCATTTGACCAACTTTAAAGATGATTTTCTCAATATTTAGATGTTTTTGCACCCTCAGATTCCAGATTTTCAAATATTGTCTGATCATAACAAACCATACATCAATGGAAAGATTATTTATTCAGCTTTCAGATGATGTATAATTCTCAATTTATCCCTAATGACGACTGGTTTTGTGGTCCAGGGTCACATGCAGTTGTCAGTAAAAGCATGTTTATACAGTTTGCATATAAAGTCTTTATTTATGATAGAAAACACAACCTAAGGACTGTGAATTCAACTGTGAAAAATAACCATTTAAAAGTGTAGAAAACTCTTATTGATCATCTGTGTTCACATGGATATCTGTGAAATGTGATGCAAAAGGTTCACTGAGAGCAGTAACTTATAAAACAATAATTCAGATGACACAAACAGACAAGGATGACAAGCAGATGACACACAATAACAATAATGGACGATAACTGTAGATAATGAGAAATGTATTTTACAAAACACTTGACTAATAGATTTTCTTGCAGGTAAACAAAGCAAGGAACATAGTTGCTATGATTGCTAACATACCCTGTAAACAGCACAGATTTGTAAACCAAAATTGATTTGAATAAATTACTTTACTAACCTGGTTCGATTGCTGAAAGCTGACAAGCTTTATTCTATGATCTGCAATATCTTGGTCAGCCAGGCCCAGAGCTGCTAGGTCTGCTGTTGACATCTTGTGGCCAGAAGAGAATCATGCATATGCAATATTTCTGTCTCCACGGACTAATCACTTTTCTCTTTATCTCTTTTTGTTTGATTGTTTGTTTAATAACACTTTATAATAACTGCATGCTATGAATCATTATTAAGCATTAGTGAATAGTCAATTCATCCTTTAAAAAGCATTGTTTCAATATTAATAATCATCAGTAAGCAGTTCATAAATACAGCTATAAATGTTTTGATATTGAGCATATCTATAATGTTTAATAATTGTATTTTCATGCTTTATTAATGATCAATGTAACATTTCTAAATCATTACGTTATCTACAAACGTTATCTACAAAAGTCTAAATCATTACGTTATCTACAAACGTCTAAATCATTACGTTATCTATTCAGGAGCAGTCATTACATTTATAAATCTTATTATTTAGACACATGAAAATAGTTGCTCAGTGTGTTAATAAATCATTTATTAACCCATATTCCTGCTGTAATTCATGATTAAGTCAGGTAATTATAAAACATTTAGTAGTTACCAGACATATATTTTTGTGAGCTCATATAAAGTAAGGACTATTAATATCTTATAAAGCATTTATAAAGCATTTTTAACGGCTCATTTATCTCCCAAACAGAAAAAAATAACAAACACAACACAGAAATATTTTTTCAAGATGCACAAATTGAATATGTAAAACTCTACACTTTATAAAAATTACAAATAAACCTCTGCAATTTCATAAAAAAAAATGACAAGTGTAAGTAGATTTTTTTTGCATTTTGAAATTAATACTTTTTCTGTTTGGAAGATAACTGAGGCTTTAAATATCCTTTATAATAGATATGCTAATAAATTAAGAGGAAGTCACTTATAGCTATATTTATAAACTGTTTACTAATGACTATTAATGCTGTAACAATGCTTTATAAAGGATGCACTGACTATTTACTAATGCTTACCTCATATTTTCATAGCGTGCAAACCATTGAGTTGACCGTGTGCGTCTACAACAGAAAATTATAAGCATACATATCTTTGAATATTCTTTGATTATTATGGTGAATGACGTCAAGTTGACCATTCCGAAACAATGGACAGTGTATCTAGAGCGGTCGAATGTGGAATCTACACAGATCTATGGCGTGAAATGTGTGTTGACTGGAAATGACATCAGCGACGACCAACAACCAATTATAAAGCAGAGTACAGGTCAGGGAGAGTTCAGTGGGAGGAGTCATAATAGACCTGTAAGAAAACACCAGCAAGCAATCATTCTCTAATTCATATTATTATTGTTTTATTTTTCATTGCAAATACAGATAACTTGGATTGTAAGCGTTTTGCAGGCTACCTTTTTTAACAAAAATAAATGCATTTTTGCGTCTCGCTCGAGATCTTCCACTATTCCCTTTATCATTTCTCATATGTGTTTGGTTTTGAGAAGTAGTTTGCAGAGCAGATGGCGTTGTCAGCGATTCTTCTTGTTAAGAGGTTGTGTAATGTGTGAACCCCTGTCGTGTAGTGTGGACACAACAACTCCATGATACCCCAGACAGTCGTGCAGTTTGAGACGAGCAGTGATTTGAGCACAAACAGAAAAGAGACTAATGCCGGGTTCACACGGCACGGCTTTACAGAGCTCTTTCTCAGCCTCACTCAGAACAGCTTAGTAATCACCAGTGTTGGGGGTAACTCATTACAAGAAACGCGAGTTACGTAATAATATTACTTTTTTCAAGTAACTAGTAAAGTAACGCATTACTTTTTAATTTACTAGAAAATATCTGAGTTACTTTTTTTCCATTTATTGATGACAGTGCGCCGTGTGAACATGATCTTACTGTAGATCTAATCTAGACTAAATATGAATGTGTATTAATTCATCTCACTCGCAAAAAAACAGATTCAGTATTCATCAAAATGAATTAAAACAGTGAAATACAAACTCAGAATATGACGCAAACCTGCAATAATTAAATATGTTAAACAACACAAATACATCTAATCTCATTTGATTAACCGATGTGTTTGCTGCTGACCTTTGATGATCAGTTCAACCATACTAATAAGCAAAAATTACTTTAGATAAACTAATAATTGTGCTTCATTGTTTTTTATTGCTGAAGAGTGTTGAACTTCTCCTGTGTTCTTCTGTACAGACATTATTTACTCGTCCTTCAGCCTGAGGTTTATTCATTACACTTTTTGGTGTGAAAGTCTTTTATATTTGCTATAAAAATAACTTCTTGTATTAAAAACAAACAATCAAGCCCTGCTCATATTTAAAAAGTAACGCAAAAGTAACGTAACGTATTACTTTCCATAAAAATTAACTAAGTAATGTAATTAGTTATTTTTTTAGGGAGTAATGCAATATTGTAATGTATTACTTTTAAAAGTAACTTTCCCCAACACTGGTAATCACCATATCCACACACCAGTGGACTGGATCATGAGGTTCTGTGTGGAATTGTGTGGAGTTTACTTTCTGAATCAGAATTAGGATCTCTCTATCCAGCCTATCTGAGGCCTTGATGAGTAACAATGACATTTGTTTACTCAGACAGCTGTTCAATCCTACCAAAATATTACATTTGCATCCTGGGGTGGGGCTCTAATTTGTCTAAAACTCCTTAAATATATATATATATATACAGTGGGTACGGAAAGTATTCAGACCCTTTAAATTTTTTAGTTTGTTATATTGCGCGCCATTTGGCTAAATCTTAGAAGTTCATTTTTTTCCCTCCTTCTGTACACACAGCCCCATGCTGACAGAAAAACAAGAATTGTTGACATTTTTTGCAGATTTATTAAAAGAAAAACTGAAATATCACATGGTCCTAAGTATTCGACCTTTGCTGTGGCACTATGTTAAGCTCAGGTTGCTTTCATTTTCTGCTATCCTTGAGATGGGTCTACACCTTTATATGTGTCCAGCGGTGTTTGGATTATATGATTGGCCTTGCTTAGGAAGCCAACCCTGTCTATATACGACTTACAGCTCACAGCGCCTGTCAGAGCAAATGAGAATCATGAGGGTCAAAGGAACTGCCGAAGAGTCAGGACAGCATTGTGGCAAGGCACAGATCTGGTCAATTTACAAAAAAAATTTGCTGCACTTACGGTTCCTAGAGCACATGGCCTCCATTATTTAAATGGAAGACGTTTTGGACGACAGACAGAACCTTCCTAGAGCTGGGCGTCCGGAATGAGCTTCGGGGGAGAAGCGCCTTGGTGAGAGAGGTAAAGAGGAACCCAAAGATCACTGTGGCTGAGCTCAGAAATGCATTCGGGCGATGGGACGATAAAGTTGTAGAAAGTTCAACATCACTGCAGCCCTCCACCGTCGCGGCTTTATGGGCCGGAGTGGCCGAGGAAGCTCTCCTCAGTGCAAGCCACATGAAAGCCTGCATGTGAGTTGTTAAAAAACACTGAAGGACTCCAAGCTGGTGACAAAATACGATTTCTCTGGGTATGATGAGACCAAGATTAGAATTTTTGCCTTAATTCTAAACGGTTATGTGTGGAGAAAACCCAGGCACTGTGTGTGTGTGTGTCCACAACAAAACAACCCGTGACGTGTGGTGGGTGGCAGCATGTGTTGTGGGGGTGTGTTTTCAGCTGCAGTGCAGGACGAACTGTGGTTTGTGTGGGGAAAGAGAATGCGGCAAGTACAGGATACCTGGACGAAACTTTCTGTGAGTGCTGTGGGACTCAGATGGGCCGAGGTTTACCTTCCAACAAGAAATGACCCTACGCACCACAGCTAAATAACGAAGGAGTGGCTTCACCCAACTCTGTGACTGTTTTTGAATGGCCAGCCAGAGCTGACTTAACCCAATTGAGCATCTCTGGGGAGACCTAAAAATAGTGCCCCCCACCAATGTTTACCATCAACCTGACAGAACTGGAGAGGATCTGCACGGAGGCATTCAGGGATCCAAATCAGGTGTGAAAAATTGTTGATCTTTCCAAAAGACTCATGGCTTATTATTAAATCAAAAGGGTGTTCTACTAATCTGAGCAAAGGGTCTGATGCTTAGGACCCATGGGTATTTCGTATTTATTTTTAATAAATTGCAAAAATTGTCAACAATTCTGAATGTTTGCTGGTCAATTGGGGTGCTTGTGTGTACATTAATGAGAAAAAAAAAAATGAACTTAAATGATTTAGCAATTGGCTGCAATATAATAAAGAGTGAAAAATGTTAAAAGGGGGTCTGAATACTTTCCGTACCCACTGTGCTATACAAAAAACACAAGTTGGCCCTCGGGGCGGGAGCATGATGTGTTTTGGCCACTATCTGGTCACCTGGTTCTGGTTAAAGAGAGGAGAACGGGTTATTTTACCTCTTTAACGCATGCACATTGCTCACTTAACGGTACGTGCTTTTGTTTACATCCTCTACAGTGTTTCACATCATCCAGTGTTATTTCACAAGTCATAGGCTAATCTGTAAAAACTACCTTCTGAGTCTGGAAACTAAAGAAATCTTGAGTTTGCATTCCTTTGTTTATTGGTCCAGATTCAGATAACTGGTTTGGTTTGAAATACTGAATGATTCTGACCCTAGTTTAGACCTGATTCCTCTGCTCACTTTTAACAGCCCGTGTTTATGTGCCGAGTCACAGATTTGTTCACCGGCCTGGCCAGAGCCGATCCTCCCTATAAGCAGAATACGCAAGCTGTGTAGGGCCCCGAAACACCAGGGGCCCCCTTGCTCTCAAAGATGTTTTATTTATTTACAAAGTTGGCCAGTGGTTATGAAAACATGAATGATCAATTATTTTTAATGAGGTGCGCTGTCACCCTCTCTACGTACTGCGGAAGAGATACTGTTTCTCGAGCGCTTTCTTATGTGAGTGCAATTCGAGAGGGAGTGAACGCAGACAAACGCATTCCCCCCCCCGGTTGACACAGTTTTGTGTAGGGACCCCAAAAGTCTAGGATCGGCGCTGGGACTGGCCAAAGGTTGGAATTACCTTTAGGTAAATTAGCTTTTACTTTCCATTATAGTGTATTTGAATATATATATATATATACAATAGTTCCAGCTGCAATGTTCAGTTTTATTTAAACATACCCCCATTGTGACTTGAACAGTCAGTGTGGGCCCCTTTCTCACATGTTTCACATTGAATCCATTCCCTCCCGCTGTCCACACTTAACCAAAACCATTTGCTGCAGCATCTGAATGCTGCACTGGATGAGGACATTTGCTAAACAAACATATTTGAAACAAATTGGGTCTTTTTACCAGCCCTTTGTGTGTGTTGTGTGTGTGTGTGTGTGTGTGTGTGTGTGTGTGTGTTATTGTGTGTGTGTGTGTGTGTGTGTGTGTGTGTGTGTGTCTGAGAGAGTGTGTGTGTGTGTGTGTGTGTGTGTGTGTGTGTGTGTGTGTGTGTTTGTGTGTGTGGGGGTGTGTGTGTGTGTGTGTGTGTGTGTTGTTTGTGTGTGTGTGTGTGTGTGGTGTGTGAGAGTGTGGTGTGTGGTGTGTGTGTGGTGAGAGGGTGTGGTGTGTGGTGTGTGTGTGTGTGTGGTGTGTGTGTGTGGGTGCGTGCTGGCGTGCGTGCGTGCGCGCGCGTGTGTGTGTGTGTGTGTGTGTGTGTGTGTGTGTGTGTGTGTGTGTGTGTGTGTGTGTGTGTTGTGTGTGTTGTTTGAAGTGTGTGGTGTTGTGTGGTGTGGGTGTGTGTGTGTGTGTGTGTGTGTGTGTGTGTGTGTGTGTGTGTGGTGTGTGTGTGTGTGTGTGTGTGTGTGTGTGTGTGTGGTTGGTATGTTTGAGAGAGGGGTGTGTGTGGTGTGTGTGTTGGGTGTGGTGTGTGTTTTGTGGGTGTGTGTGTGTGGTGTGGGGGGTGTGTGTGTGTGTGTGTGGTGTGGTGTGTGTGTGTGTGGTGTGTGTGTTGTGTGAGAGAGAGAGATAAACTTCCATAAAACTAACCTGTTTGCTGAAATTGTCCATACTGAATACAGTTAATTACTTTGAGCATTAGGTTTACACTATGTTCTCCATGAGCTGATCCTTATTTCTGATGATGTAGTCCACGTTACATTCATACAGACAGGGTTTACCAACAAATAACACAAACACATGTTTAAGGAGAGGTGTCACATCAGGAGTTATTGGATTTCATGATGAAAGAGAGGACAATGTAAAGATATGTTTGAATCTAGTGTTTTTGACAGGGTCATGTCGGATGTGTTAATGTGTGGTTCAATTGCTAATATTTGGTGATGGAGAGGATACTGTAACTGTCATGATGAGTTTAGTTTTTGGATTAAATGTCAATTAAAAAATAAATGTTATTCACAAAACTTAATTAAAAAAGGTCTTACTTTGTTTAAAGGTCCAATGATTGCTATTAACAAACCATTAACTATGACTTTTGCCTCAATAAACCACTAATTTGCTGCTCATCAATAGTTAGGAAGGTAGTTTTTAAGTTTAGATATGGGTAGGATTGGGGATGTAGAATATGTTTCATACAGAATATGTGCTTTATAAGTACTAATAAACAGCAATATGTTAATTAAATAGGCATGCTAATAATAAGCAACTAGTTAATAGTGATAGTTATTCTCTATACTAAAGTGTTACCCCCCAAAAAAATACAAAAAGCATCTATCAAACCATAACAAGCGAATGTTGATGCAATTCCAAATTAAGTATTTTACATAAAAAGAAGCTTTAATACGCGTCTCTGATAGAAGAAACAAAATCCAGAAAACAAGTTGAGTGGACTCTACATCATGGGAAATCTGCAGTTTGGCTTTTGTATTGCTCTTACGAAAGGTTCCAATTCTCTCCAGTGCCTAGTTTTAAGAATGAGAGGACAAGATGGGTGGAAAGCCTTACTTCAGATTGGGCAGATGAGCCCCCAGACACAAGCTGAGACATGTTTAATGTTTCTGCTGTCTAGATGACATACTGAATAATAAAGCGTTGGAGAAAGTGATGCACAGGTGTAAACCTGGAGCGGACCTGATTCCATAAATCAGTAAAGTATGAAACAGCTTCCTAATGTGCCAATTATCTAGTTTTTACTGGTCAATAGTCAAGCAGATGAACAGCAGAGAGCTGTTGTCTTCCTTTGGTTCTGGACCATTGCAGTCACATTAAACAATCTAAAACACATGTTTCATCATTTTCTAAAAAAATGCTCTCTTGCCAACGCTAATATGTTTATTTGAGAAGAGTCAGTTGGCCAGACATGGCATTATGACGCACTTCTTTGACCAAACACGGAGGTTGAGCTTCATAAAGCATGTTCAAAAGACTGCATCAACCGCTTTTCCTGATCCAGTCTTTCACAACATCCAACTGGCTTTACAAGAAATCGTCTGGTTAACTGAGAAGAAAATAATTGCTGTGATTTAGCAGTTGTTGTGCCCTGTATTTGATCTCTCTGATTATGTCTGCTACACACTGGTATCTCTTTTATTATATTTTATCATAGGAGGCATTTAATGCCATGCACAGAATGAGAATCAAGAAAATACAGCAAAGTATTGAAAGAAAGGGCAAATCGTGAAATGATGCAGGCCAGACAATATCCTGCTATAAGGTGGACTTTGTTAACCTACAACAGTGCTGACATCTTGTTAAGACTGAGGACTTTTTAATTTAACTTTAATTGCATGTTATTTTAATCCCGAGGAGAATGTGTGGTCACCCTAGTTTTTTATCTTTCGCATAACCTGAAGAACTAAATGTAATGTACTGATGGTTTCTTTTTTATTTATATTGGGCTTATATAATTCAGATTACTATGAAAAAGCTTCACAGTAAGAGATTTTGAAACAACTTTTATTTCAGGTCTAAAGCAGCTCTAAAGAAGAAAACAATGTCATTATTCAGTTCAGTTCAAAGAAAGAAAGAAAGAAAGAAAGAAAAGAAAGAAAGAAAGAAAGAAAGAAAGAAAAAAGAAAGAAAGAAAAAGGAAAGAGAAAAAGCTACAAACGGGGTAGAAAATGGGTTAGCAGAGAGAACTTACACATCCTTGTTGCGACACACACACACGCACACGCACACGCACAGACACAGGCACAGACGACAGACCCACCACATCGCACAGACACAGACACAGACACACGCACACGCTCACCAACAGACAAACGCACACGCACTAGACAGACACGCACACGCACATGAGCAGACGCACACGGCACACACACACACACACAACCACACACACACACACACACACACACACACACACACACAACACAAACACACACACACACAACACACTCACAGACAGACAGAGCCATGCAGCAGAATACTCTGCGGGAAATAATTCACAAATCACTGTCAGACTAGAATGTGGGACATAAAGAGGTGCTTGTGTAATGAAAATACAGACAGATGATCGACTAAACTCTCTCTGTGCATTTTTGGGTCAGAATTACAAAGAGCAATCATTTAATTTGATGATTAAAAAAAAATGCTGTCTAATTACTGTTATAATGCAGTGAGATTATTGTGTGAAAAAGGAGTCTACAGCAGTAGTCTAGTATCCATGCA